>CATIWC010003474.1:0-122819 GCA_948472305.1 Vicia faba | reverse complement strand
TGATTTATTTTCACATTGAGGCTTTGATGTTTATGATTGACGATGCAACTTATGACTTGTTTCTTTGTTGATTCTAGCTCATTAGAAGATCTCTAGGTTTCGTTACTGTTTAGTTGCATATTTGCGGATTATATCTGTTTGGTACTTTCTCATCCGATTTACCCTTTCTCACATTTTATTGCTTACCTAAGATTGGGATTTCGTGCAACTTGGCAGGAAATTCTGGAAGTCCTCACTAGGAGGCCATGTTTTTGTTTGTTCAATAAATATGCCCGCATTATATTACAGATGATAAGTCCTCAAAAGGAGGCGTGTGGAGATGGTTCATAATTGACCCCCGCACATTCCAGTCCGTTTCGTTCCTATGCTCACTTTCTACAAGTAGATGCTCTGAAAATGTGCCCAGGATCTGAATACGTTTAAGCCTTTTAAAGGCAAATGAAAAGGGTTCCTGTAATCAGATCCCCACGCTCTCTCTAGCTCATGTTGACCAACACTGATGCTTAGTGTACGCATGCACTGTGTCCTCTCCCCAAGATCTTTCTTGCCCTAGTGATCAATACCACGATTAAGGACCTTTTTTATTCCCACAATTCTATGGCTTGATTTACTCAGGTGATCCACTCCCCTTGTCTATGGCTTGACCCCTAGTTTGATTCTTGGTTGCTTGTCTATGGCGGGACATACCCTTTTACTACTTGGCATGTGCCTTATATGTGTTTGATATTCAAGTGATGCTCGAGCTTTTGATTACCCCATATGTTTTATCATCTGTTTAATTTATTTTTGTCACATGATCTGTGACATTTTATTTTCCATGCTCCCTTAGGATTGCTCGTCGAGGCTAGTTGTCGAGCTAGACATTAAGATAGGAATCCATGTATGTTCACTTAGGTAAGTACTCCCATTTCAAAACTCAATCATAGGGTCATCATTTTATGATTACACTAGGGCTAGAAATTAGGATAGTCTCCCTTAGTTGTTTTCTTTTCTTTTCTTTGCATATTGCATCTTAAAATAAAAACCTTCTTTTTCTTGGAAAATCATAAAACTTCTCTAATGAACTTAAATCCTTCTTCAAGGTAAAAAAATACAAACCAATTTTAATTGTTTGTGCATCTTGGCTTTATTTTAAACCTTTCTAAGTTGACATCTTGCCACCCTTATTCAATATTTTACCATCTTTTTGCCGATGTTTCGCCATTGCATATGTTTGTTATCCTACTTTGATTTTCTATATCATTGTTAGGTGTGATGTTTTATCATCTAAATTGTAATGTCTTGCCACCCTTATTCGATATTTTACCATCTTTTTGCTGATGTTTCTCTATCACATATGTTTGTTATCCTACTTTGATTTTCAATATCATTGTTAGGTATGATATTTTATCATCTAAGTTTTGATGTATTGTCATCTTTGCCATGGTATTTTACTATATTTTTGCTGATACTTCATCATTGCATATGTTTGTTATCCTACTTTGATTTTCGATATCGTTGATAAGTGTGATGTTTTATCATCTTATTCGATATTTTGCCATTACACTGATGTATTATCATCTTATCTGAGTTTGTGTTGCCATGTGATGTCTTGTCGTCCTTGTTTTGATGTTTTGTGAATATATATATATATATATATATATATATATATATATATATATATATATATATATATATATATATATATATATATATATATATATATATATATATATATATATATATGATGTTTTTCCATCTTGATCATTGCTTCTGTCTTTTTAACTAAAAAACACAAACCAGCCAAAATATGTGAGCCAAACTACGGCTGCTCTGATTCCTTAAAAGGGATACATAGGCATTGAGGTAGGGCCCGAACGAGCACGACTTTTATTTTCCCTACATTATTTTATCTTTTCTTTTGCATGCACTCCCTCTTTGCATTTTCTTTTAGATATTAAGCTTAGATATAGATTCTTACACACCCTTAGAATATAACAACAAGAGTGGATACCTTAGAGTACTACGGGTGTGTGGGGTGCTAATACCTTCCCCTTGCATAACCGACTCCCTTATCCGATCTCTCGGTTGCAAGACCGTTATTTCACCCTTCTCAGGTATTCTCGATGTTCACCTTTACCTTTAGGCGAGATAAAATATGTTCAGTTGAGACTTCATTGATTTTATTATCAGATGACAGTTCAGCCGGTTGTTTCAAAAGTGTGGGGGCCTATTGTGGGCCCTTTGTTCCACTTATTGACTCGATAGCAAGAAAAAAGTAAGCGAGAAATGGGAGGTGAAACAAGCGACTAAAAATCATCAAACAATGAAGTCACCATCGAACGTCTTTTATCCCACGTGAAGGAAAGGTAACCTCAAGAAAACCTAAGAAAGGAGAAGTCATGGTCTTGCGACCAAGGGAATGGGTAAGGGAGTCTGTTACGTGATGGGAAGGTATTAACACCCCACGCGCCCGTAGTTCTCTACAGTATCCACTCTTGTTATTCTAATCAAAGGGTGTGTTTAATCTATGCTTACTGCTTGTTATTGAAGAAGAATGCATGCAAAAGAAAGGAGAAAACAATGTAGGAAAAATAAAGTTATGCTCGCTTGGGCCCTACCCCAATGCCTACGTATCCTTTTTGAGGAATCAGAGTTACCATATTTCGGCTCACATGTTTTTGTTTTATGTTTTTTATGAACAATGTTAATTCCGCATTCTGCCGCAGCTCGACCTTCGAGACTCGCGCATTGGCACAAAAGTAAATTAATCATGTCCTTACTTGAAAATGGTTTTGAGTTACGCCCTAAAGGCAATATGCCACATTTGATTGGTTTGTAATTTGTTGCCTTGAAAAAGGGTTTAATTATGGTTAACATGTTTTATGATTTGCTAAGAAAAAGGCTTTTAGTTTTAAATGCATATGAAAAAGGGGGAAGAAAAGAGTCTACCGGAGACCAACCTATTTTTAATCCTAGTGTTATCATACAATGGTAGTCCTAAGGTTTATATTAACAAAAGGGAAACGTATACCTAATGTTAGCATGCATGGTTCACAACCTAAGGTCTAACCTGTATCCGAAAGGAACAAGCACATCCTAAGGGAATATGGTATAGGAAGCGAGTAAGCAAACAAGCTTAAAAGAGCATAACCATAAAAAGGTAAGTAAAAGAAGCGAAATGATTTAGTCAAGGAGAGCATATCACCCGAGATAAACAAGCGAGAGTGAGATGATAAAACAAAAATGTGATGTCCAAAGCTATTGAACACCTAACCGAGATATAGGAGATCGAGGTAGGTGACAGAAGGCAATATGGAAAATCACATAGTATCAACATCGGCCAATGAAAACTCTTGACAATGTGTGGGGGTTTGATTGCAAAAACCTTCCCCACTTGACGACTCGATAACAAGAGTAGGCACTACTCCGAAGCATCGTGGTGCGTCACGAGGTAAGGATGACACAAACAAAAACTGGTGGGGGTTGGTTGCTAACCCTTTCCACTTGCCTTCCCATGAGGGCTTAGGAATGGTTTCCATAAAAGGGCCTAAAACCATCATCCCGCTATACAAGCACAAATGTAAGCACAAGTGCGGAATACCTACTTCAAAGGTAGGATTTTAAACAAACACATATAGCATACATAAAGCACACAATACAGAATTTCCCTAAATGGGTCTTTAAATAAACTAGAGGGGTTCCTGACATGATCAGCAATGGAGACCCCCATCATACATCTCTATTCCTACTTCTCATGGCATCAGAAGTCAGTAAAGTTCCTACTTCTCATGATATCTAGAAAGCGGTAAAGAGATGCGATAAAGTGCAAAGAAATATACAAGTAGTAGCGACGACTACCACAAGCAAGCAAATCGTCGAAAGCGGACGAAAGCATTGGAGAAGCAAGTAGTACGCATCGAGCAAGATTCACCAAGAAACAAAAAAAGTCAGAAATAATATCTAACTAAGATAAAAGCAAATGCATGTTGTGAATGCAACACGGAATCAGAAGTTCCTGTACAAAGCATCATAAAATATCACATGCATCAGGACAACATATAATATGATATGAACTTCTCAAGATGATGAGAAATAAGGAGTGTCGCATCAGAAGCGAGCATAAGCCACATGCTTCGATCACATGACAATTTGTTATGTTACATGATCGAAAGCACCAAAAATGTACCTTGCACAATGAACAAACACGTCAACAATAACAAGGAAAAGCAGTATGAAAATATGGATAAAAATTAAAAGAAAAAAAGTAATTTTTATTAGTTTTTATGTGTGAAAATATTCCACTAAAAATTAATTCCTAAAATTGATTAAGAAAAACTAAAAAATTTTATTGACTTTATTACAATTTTTTATCAACAATCTATAACAAAAAATAAGGAAAATGTAATGGAAACCTAAAGAGAAAATTAAATTCAATAGGTGTTAAGCTGAAATCAGGGGGGTGTTGTGATGCGGGATGCATGGGCCCATCAACAATAAGGTCCAGTTAATTTTTGTTTTGTTTAATTATTAACTCAAAAGCATCATTGAAAACAGAACTAGGCCTAAAGGTTTAGATCTCGGTCCAGTAACAAGGATTTTTTTTTTGCACTGAAGGCATGCCAAAAAGTATGGTAATGGGTTTCAAGGCCCGACAAGAATCAATCCAGTCTCACATCATCACAATATTTGGATTGTTTTTATTAATGATTTGATTAAAATAACAAAAATGAAAAAAGGACAAAATGGTGAAACGATGCACTTAGATGTCTTCTAGGGTTTCAAATATTAGTGACTCTTCATCTCTTTTCAAAACACGACTTTCCCTCTCCACGCTCAGGTTTCGACAAAAATTCGCTCCACCACACCGGAGGCAGTGGA
The DNA here is from genome assembly GCA_948472305.1 of Vicia faba. NCBI lineage: Eukaryota > Viridiplantae > Streptophyta > Magnoliopsida > Fabales > Fabaceae > Vicia > Vicia faba. Next base: position 117,959 of record CATIWC010003474.1, on the reverse strand, counting down.
GCTTCATCTTTCTTCAAATTATTTCACTCATCTTCTTCGTCCTCGCCTCTTCTTTCCATTTCTTGCCTCTAATTCCTCAAATCATGCCTCAGTCTTACTAAATCTAACACAACAGCGAAACCTAATTCTTGAAAAATAGAAATTAAATACTCACTGCTATGAATTCCAACTACTATGGGGATAATACTCAGAAATCTTCAAACATTCATACAATATGATGCAAGATCGAGGATAGACCAACCTGCGAAGCCGAGATTTGCTTCGGTGTTCGTTGCAATTATTGAAGATGAGTATGAAGCTTTCGAGAAAACCAAAGGATCTTGACTATTGCAGGTAATATTATGCGTCCCTCCTTCTTCTGCTTATCGTTTTTCTACTTCTTTTCTTGCGTTCTTCGTGCACTAATTATGCGTTGTTGTTGCGCTCTATTGTAGATTCACGATGTTGTTTCTAAAGTAATGAACAAAGATGTTACAATGATGATGACGCTTGCATATTCCGAAAGCAGATATGAAGATTGAAGATTATTGACGGTGATGGAGCAGAACGATGTTGATGATGGTTGTTGCAGATTGTTGAAGGCTCTTGAAGGTGGAAAAGTGAAAATGAGAATTGAAGGTTGTTGAGAATTCGTGTGCATAAAGTAATGAAGAATGAAGATGATGTTGATGCTTGTTCAATAGAGGATTGAAGAATGATGAAGATTGATGAATGGAAGCAAAGATTTTTAGAGAGAGATCTTTTGAGATTATTTTCTGATGAGTTTTTTATATCTGGTTTTCCTCTAACTTTTCTGGTGAATAAATCGTGAATTCCCTCTCTCTCTCTCTCTTTTCTGTTATTTGTTCTCTTCTGCTGGAAGTTTTCTATAGATTTTGTTAGCTATTAGTTACAATTAGTTATGGACTGTTAGTTTTGGTAGTTTTAATTTCTGTTAGGACTATACTATGAGCTGGCAATCGGTTAGTTAGAGGTGAATGGTTTGGAAATCAATGAGGGTTTTGGAAGCTGACTTGCTAGAACCAGATTTGTAATTGAACTGCTCCAAGTACTTAAACTACTTTCCCTGCCTGAATGGTATTGAGCATCACATGTTGGGCAATTTGCCTAAAATGATGTGTGTTAGAACATAGTTTGATTCTACAACCCTTGTAAGAGTTTTGATGATAACAAACACAAAGAACAATTATGCTCCCTAAATTTATATTATGTTTTGCAGAGAAGTTCCGATGGAAGAAAATCAGAAGATGGCTAAAAAGTTGTTTCAACTCTGATTATAAACATCTATGAAAGAAGTTCTAACGCTGCAAACATGACTCCATGTTTCTGATCCACAAAGCTCTGGAAAGAAGCAACTGATACTTTCATCTTCTGAAGCAAGCATTTTCTGAAGCATTACAAATCAAATATTTCCATTTGAAGATTAACGGGTGGAAGGGAACAAGGATCTTTATTTTTGGAAAGCACCTTAATTGTCATTGATCAACATTCCAAAAGCTCCTTAATGCTTTTCCTATTTAAACAAAGTTTGGAGGATAAATCATACACGATTTCTCATGCACAGTAACACTTCCATCTCTATCATCCTCAAACGTACAAAATTCAAACTGTGTAAAACATCCTTGCGATACTGTTTTATTAGAAAACATTCTTGTACACATTTACTCAAATATTGTTTAGAGAAAATTCCTTGAGAAAAATAGGCTTGTGGTTTATACTTAAGAAGACTTTGACGGTTGTCATAGTAGATTTGTAATCAAGATTGATTAGTGGATTAAGACCTCGTTGAGAGAGGCTAAATGACCTTGGCGGGTGGACTGGAGTAGTTTGAGTTCAAACGAACCAGGATAACCAACGTGTTCTTACTTTAAGTTTTAAAAATCCCAATTCAAACCCCCCTTTCTTGTGTTTTTCCATTCTTCAATTCGCATCAGACCGCCTGGTTCTAAGTTCAAGCACTTAACCGTGTTAGTAAAAGATCCAAGCTAAGAAAAAAACTATGTTGGGGCCAAGTTAGAACATCAGCAATGACTACCATGATGAGAAAGACAGAATCAGCGCCAAACCTCCAATCTTTGATGGAGAGAACTTTGATTGCTGGAAAGACAGAATCAAACGTTTCTTTCTGGCTCATGATACTGATCTCTGGGATATGGTGATTGATGGGTACATATAGCCTGTTGATTAAAGTGGTCAGAAGATTGACAGAAAAAGAATGTCAGATCATCGAAAGCGAGACTTCATAAATCATCACAAGGCCAGAACTATTCTATTGAGTTATCTCATACACAGAGTATGAGAAGATCACAAACAGAGAGTCAGCAAAGCACATGTTTGATTTGTAACACCCTCTAAAAACCCCGAATAAATTTTCGCAATTAGTAAAATCATAATTTCAGAGTACATGTATAATCGAGGATGCTACAATTCTCATTTAATAAAACACAAGTTCCTGTCATGCATAACGTAGTAGTAACTCATACATGTTTACACAGCGGAATAATTTAATTAATAAAATCAATGTTATAATATTTTCAAAATCATCAGGGATTACCACCTGGAAAATGTCAACATCATATTATAACAAAACATAAGGAATTAAACGAGTCTGGCTAAAACAGCTCGACAAACAAACGTTCCCGGAGTTACAACTATCAGAGCATGACCCGGACAATACTAAAGCGAAAGTAAACTAGAAACGACAAGCCTTCGCCAAGCACCTGAACGAAGCTCCTCAATCTGAAATATTCAACAGTAAGGGTGAGCATCTCAATTATACATTTGATTATACGTTCATAACAATCAATTCAGGAAACCATAAGCATCACCCAACAATTAGCATATTTCATAGTTTATAAAAACCTTTACAATTCATATACCCATAATATATTGCTTTTCATATTTGCAAATAATCATCAAACATCGTCAACCATTTAGCAATCATACGTGCATACAAACAATCAAATACAACATTGGAAAAATCATCCATTCATGTTATATTCAAGGTAATGCAACACACCCATGCATGTGGTACCACTTCACCGCCCCATTAAATCTCGGGTCACGGATAACTCACCGTTCCATTATATCGCGGACACGGCTACCACCTCAACGTTCCATTAAATCGCGGACACGTATATTGGCCACCATGTTAATTCCACACAATGGGAATTAACAAATGCAACATGATATGTAAAGTATGTAACACTCAGCATACTATGAACATCAATCAACATATCATGCAACATCAACAACATCAATTATAACAAGATATGGATAGCATGTAATCACTCAGCATACTATTTAAACATCAATCATATCAAGTCATATCATAATTCATGCCCGATAACATTATCCAAAAGCATGGCAATAAAATCCACAATCAAGCACTGAAAACAAAGTTCAGAAAATCAACACAGTAGCATCAACACGGGTGCCCGTGTTGTGCAACACGGCCCGTGTTGTAACATGTCCAGAAAAAAAACACATTATCATTCTCAATACAGAGGAACAACACGGGTACCCGTGTTGTGCAACACGGCCCGTGTTGTAATGTGTCCAGAAAACACATTACTTTTACCAACACAGAAGACCAACACGGGTGCCCGTGTTGTGCAACACGGCCCGTGTTGCTGAGCGCGTACAGAGTTTTCCTGTACCTGCAGCAGCTCAGAACAGCAGCCAAACGCGGGAAAATGCCAGCCAAAACGCGCATTTCGGTACCTAACGACATCGAGTTTGTATAACTCAAAACAAAACATCAATTTCCTAATTACCAACAATAATCATAGTCACCTTAACCGGGATTAATCGTCCTTTTTGGGGAAATATGCTAACATTGAGGTTATCCCTATAACTTCTAAGGTAAATTCACGATCATGCAGATATACTTCCAATCCACCATTAGGGACCTAAATCGTTAACTGATTTCATAAAATTGGGAACCCAAAACCTTTTTTTTTAACAAGGTTCAATCCTAAGGGTATGTTCCCTAATAACATCTAACAATTGGGGTTTTCCCTACGATTACCCAAATCAACCGTACCTAAACCCATAAGCAAAAGTAAATCGAGTAATAGCCCCCCTTACCTTATCAATTTGCAGCTTTGAACTTTTTGAGCGATGTTCTTCGTTCTTCGTACCTTCAGAGCTCTGCTTCCCAAAATCCCAAATTCTGTGTTATCGTCAATAATGAGAAAAATAACTTGAGTTCCAAAACATATCCTTACTTCTTTTGCACCCCCACTCTTTACTAACAACCTCCAAGCCCAATAACTTAAAAACTCAGCATTTTCTTATTTCTTTTATTTTCCTCCATATTTCAAAATAAATAATTCCTTTTTATTTTATTAATTCTAATAAAATAATTTCCCAAATTTAAATAAATCAAATAATTGAAACTGGGGTGTTACAACTCTCCCCCACTAAAAGAGTTTTCGTCCTCGAAAACATACCTTAGACGAACAGTTCCGGATAAGCCTCTTTCATCTGGCTCTCCAGCTCCCAAGTGATATTTCCATCTGCTGGACCTCCCCAAGCAACCTTCACTAATGCTATCTCTTTACCTCTTAACTGTTTCACTTCCCGATCTTCTATCCTCATAGGCAATGTTTCTACTGTCAGGTTATCTCTCACCTGTACATCATCTATTTGGATTACATGAGATGGGTCTGGAATGTATCTCCTCAGCTGAGAAACATGAAAAACATCGTGCAAATTCGCAAGTCTCGGAGGTAAAGCAATACGATAAGCAACTTCTCCAACTCTTTCTGTAATATGAAACGGACCAATAAAACGCGGAGTCAACTTCTTAGATTTCAACGCTCGACCAATACCCGTCATCGGAGTAACTCTCATAAACACATGATCTCCAGCACTGAATTCTAAATTCTTTCTCCTCTTATCATGATAACTTTTCTGACGACTCTGCGAAGCTCTCATCTTCTCTTGAATCAATTTGATCTTTTCAGTAGTCTGCTGAACAATTTCTGGCCCAATTACTGAACTCTCTCCAGATTCATACCAACATAAAGGCGTTCTACACCGTCTACCATACAATGCCTCAAACGGAGCCATACCAATACTCGAATGGTAACTATTGTTATAAGTAAATTCAATCAATGGCAAATAGCTATCCCAAGCTCCACCCTTCTCTAAAACACAAGCACGCAATAAATCTTCTAACGATTGAATCGTCCTCTCCGTCTGTCCATCAGTCTGAGGATGGTAAGCTGAACTCAACCTCAATTTAGTACCCAAAGCCTTCTGCAATCCTTCCCAAAATTTCGAAGTGAATCTCGGATCTCTATCTGACACAATACTAGAAGGAACTCCATGTAAACTTACTATTTTCTCAATATATAACTGTGCCAATCTCTCCATTGAGTAATCCATTCGCACCGGTATAAAATGAGCAGACTTAGTCAACCTATCCACAACGACCCATATCGCTTCACAACTCATAGGAGTCCTCGGCAACCCAGATACAAAATCCATAGAAATACTATCCCATTTCCATTCTGGAATAAACATTGGTTGCATAAATCCAGACGGCTTCTGATGTTCAATCTTCGATTTCTGACAGATTAGACATGCATACACAAATTCAGCTATTTCCTTTTTCATTCCCGGCCACCAAAACAATTTCTTCAAATCATGATACATTTTCGTGGCACCCGGATGAATACTCATCCCACTGTGATGTCCTTCTTCTAATATACTCTTCTTGATTTCTGCAACATCAGGAACACAAACTCTATCGCCAAATTTCATAACATCATTTTCATCAATTCTAAACTCACCACCTTGACCTTGGTTGATCAATGTCAATTTATCAACTAAATTAACATCAGATTTCTGCCCGATCCTGATCTCTTCTAGAATACCACTAGTAAGTTTCAACATACCCAAACGAACACACTTCGGAGTACTTTCACGAATTAAACTCAAATCTCGGAACTGTTCAATTAACTCCAATTCACGAACCATCATCATAGACATATGCAAGGATTTCCTGCTTAAAGCGTCTGCAACCACATTTGCCTTACCAGGATGGTAATTCAAACCAAAATCATAATCTTTGAGAAATTCCAACCACCTTCTTTGCCTCATATTGAGCTCTTTCTGATCGAAAAGATACTTCAAACTCTTATGATCACTATACACTTCAAACCTCGAACCATACAGATAATGTCTCCACAATTTCAAGACAAACACAACTGCTGCCAACTCTAAGTCATGAGTAGGATAGTTCCTTTCATGAACCTTCAACTGTCTCGAAGCATACGCAACTACCTGTTGATTCTGCATTAAAACACCACCTAAACCCAACAGAGATGCATCACAATAGACCGCAAAAGATTCCACCGGATTCGGCAAAATCAGAATAGGAGCACTAGTCAATCTCCGCTTCAATTCTTGGAAACCTTTCTCACAATCAGAATCCCAAATAAACGCTTGTCCTTTACGAGTCAATTTTGTCAACGGCAATGCTAACTTTGAGAATCCTTCGATAAACTTTCTGTAATAACCTGCAAGACCAAGAAAACTTCTGATTTCAGAAACAGTCTTCGGTGCTTCCCACTGAGATACTGCTTCTACTTTTGTAGGATCCACTGCAATACCATTCCTAGAAATCACATGTCCAAGAAAACTAACTTCATTCAGCCAGAACTCACATTTGGACAACTTTGCATACAACTTCCTATCTTTCAACAACTCTAACACAATTCTGAGATGTTCCGCATGCTCTTTGTCATTCTTGGAATAAATCAGAATGTCATCAATAAAAACCACAACAAACTTATCCAGATACGGATGAAAAATCCTGTTCATATATTCCATGAAAACACCAGGTGCATCTGATAGGAGCCTTAGAATCTCCCCCAATAGGCCTTTTCCATCCACCTGATTTCTGATTATCTCTACCATATGGCTTGCCACGGTCCATATGTTGCTTTCCCCTTTTATCAACAGCCCCACTAGAGTGAGACGACCTATTCTTGGTAATATCTTCTTCCAGGATTCTGCTACAATCCACCAGATCAGAAAATCTACGAATACGCTGGTACCTGATTCCCTGCTTAATCTCATCTCGGAGACCATTCTCAAATTTGATACACTTAGAGAATTCTCCAGCCTCATCATTGTTGTAGTGTGCATAATACTTTGCCAGCTCAGTGAACTTAGTAGCATACTCACTAACCGTCAGATTGCCCTGCTTAAGCTCCAAAAATTCAATTTCCTTTCTTCCCCGAACATCTTCAGGAAAGTACCTCCTTAGAAAAGCCCTTCTGAAGTTAGCCCAAGTCAGTGCCACTCCATCCTGAACCATTTCAGTCCTTGTGGCAACCCACCAGTCGTCGGCTTCTTCTGCTAACATATGCGTACCATATCTGACTCTCAGATCTTCAGCACAATCAATCACACGGAAAATCCTTTCGATTTCCTTCAGCCACTTCTGAGCACCTTCAGGGTCATGTGTACCTTTGAACAATGGAGGATTGTTCCTTTGGAAATTTCCCAATTGCCTATCAGCACCAATCACGCCTCCAGTTGGGTTTCCAGCAAGTACACCAGCTAACATCCCCAAAGCCTCAGCTAGTGCAGCATCATTTCGTCCGTTACCTCTTCCAGCCATATTCCTGAGAATTAAAACATACTCTTCATTAGAATACAGTATCGACAGTGTTACCTTGCACTAGTCGCATACAAAAGGAATGACTGACTCAAGACTCTGGTCACAACGACCGACTATGCTCTGATACCACTATTGTAACACCCTCTAAAAACCCCGAATAAATTTTCGCAATTAGTAAAATCATAATTTCAGAGTACATGTATAATCGAGGATGCTACAATTCTCATTTAATAAAACACAAGTTCCTGTCATGCATAACGTAGTAGTAACTCATACATGTTTACACAGCGGAATAATTTAATTAATAAAATCAATGTTATAATATTTTCAAAATCATCAGGGATTACCACCTGGAAAATGTCAACATCATATTATAACAAAACATAAGGAATTAAACGAGTCTGGCTAAAACAGCTCGACAAACAAACGTTCCCGGAGTTACAACTATCAGAGCATGACCCGGACAATACTAAAGCGAAAGTAAACTAGAAACGACAAGCCTTCGCCAAGCACCTGAACGAAGCTCCTCAATCTGAAATATTCAACAGTAAGGGTGAGCATCTCAATTATACATTTGATTATACGTTCATAACAATCAATTCAGGAAACCATAAGCATCACCCAACAATTAGCATATTTCATAGTTTACAAAAACCTTTACAATTCATATACCCATAATATATTGCTTTTCATATTTGCAAATAATCATCAAACATCGTCAACCATTTAGCAATCATACGTGCATACAAACAATCAAATACAACATTGGAAAAATCATCCATTCATGTTATATTCAAGGTAATGCAACACACCCATGCATGTGGTACCACTTCACCGCCCCATTAAATCTCGGGTCACGGATAACTCACCGTTCCATTATATCGCGGACACGGCTACCACCTCAACGTTCCATTAAATCACGGACACGTATATTGGCCACCATGTTAATTCCACACAATGGGAATTAACAAATGCAACATGATATGTAAAGTTTGTAACACTCAGCATACTATGAACATCAATCAACATATCATGCAACATCAACAACATCAATTATAACAAGATATGGATAGCATGTAATCACTCAGCATACTATTTAAACATCAATCATATCAAGTCATATCATAATTCATGCCCGATAACATTATCCAAAAGCATGGCAATAAAATCCACAATCAAGCACTGAAAACAAAGTTCAGAAAATCAACACAGTAGCATCAACACGGGTGCCTGTGTTGTGCAACACGGCCCGTGTTGTAACATGTCCAGAAAAAAAACACATTATCCTTCTCAATACAGAGGAACAACACGGGTACCCGTGTTATGCAACACGGCCCGTGTTGTAATGTGTCCAGAAAACACATTACTTTTACCAACACAGAAGACCAACACGGGTGCCCGTGTTGTGCAACACGGCCCGTGTTGCTGAGCGCGTACAGAGTTTTCCTGTACCTGCAGCAGCTCAGAACAGCAGCCAAACGCGGGAAAATGCCAGCCAAAACGCGCATTTCGGTACCTAACGACATCGAGTTTGTATAACTCAAAACAAAACATCAATTTCCTAATTACCAACAATAATCATAGTCACCTTAACCGGGATTAATCATCCTTTTTGGGGAAATCTGCTAACATTGAGGTTATCCCTATAACTTCTAAGGTAAATTCACGATCATGCAGATATACTTCCAATCCACCATTAGGGACCTAAATCGTTAACTGATTTCATAAAATTGGGAACCCAAAACCTTTTTTTTTTAACAAGGTTCAATCCTAAGGGTATGTTCCCTAATAACATCTAACAATTGGGGTTTTCCCTACGATTACCCAAATCAACCGTACCTAAACCCATAAGCAAAAGTAAATCGAGTAATAGCCCCCCTTACCTTATCAATTTGCAGCTTTGAACTTTTTGAGCGATGTTCTTCGTTCTTCGTACCTTCAGAGCTCTGCTTCCCAAAATCCCAAATTCTGTGTTATCGTCAACAATGAGAAAAATAACTTGAGTTCCAAAACATATCCTTACTTCTTTTGCACCCCCACTCTTTACTAACAACCTCCAAGCCCAATAACTTAAAAACTCAGCATTTTCTTATTTCTTTTATTTTCCTCCATATTTCAAAATAAATAATTCCTTTTTATTTTATTAATTCTAATAAAATAATTTCCCAAATTTAAATAAATCAAATAATTTAAACTGGGGTGTTACATGATTCCTTGAGAATGACGTATGAAGGCAACACGCAAGTCAAAGAAACCAAAGCCCTTGTGCTCATTCAGAAGTATGAAGCCTTCAAAATGGAAGAAGATTAAACCATTGAAACAATGTTTTCAAGATTTCAAATTTTGGTTGTTGGGCTAAAAGTTCTGGATAAAGGGTACTCAACTACTGATCATGTAAAGAAGATCATCAGAAGTTTACCAAAGAAATGGAGACCCATGGTCACTTCTCTCAAACTGATAAAAGATCTGAACAAAATCTCTCTAGAAGAACTTGTCAGCTCTCTCGGAAGTCATGAGATAGAGTTAGAAGATGATGAGCCCCAGAAGAAAGGTAAGTCTTTAGCCCTTAAATCTAACAAAAAAATATGAATCTAAAGTCTTGCAGGCAATAGAAGAAAACTCTGGTGGATCCTGATCAGAAGAAGACGAATTGTCTCTTCTCTTTAGAAGAGTCAATCAGTTGTGGAAGCACATGCAAAGGAAGTTCAGAAATTCCAGAAGAATAGGGAATCAGTATGAACCATCTTCTAGATAAAGAAAGTCTAAATCATCTTCTGGATACATAAAGTCAAGCAACAAAGACATTGTCTGCTACGAGTGCAATGAAAAAGGGAACTAGAAAAGCGACAGTCCAAAGCTCCAAATGGAGAAACCTAAAAAGAAGTTCTTTAAGGAGAAGAAGAAAAGTCTCATGGCAACATGGGATGACTCAGACTCTTCTGAAGTAGCAGACACAAAATCGGAAGATGAAAGAGCCAACATTGCCCTTATGGCCAACATGTCAGAAGATACTGAATCATTTGGATCAGAATCAGACTCTGGTAGAAGAGGTATTTTATAACTTCTCTAGATCTCAATTAGAAGAGAGTCTATCAGAAATTCTAGAAAGGTATCGAAAACTTCGAGTCATAAACAAGAACCTGAAAAAGGATCTAGTTTCTGACTCTGAAGAAACTAAGAAACTGAGATTAGAAAACTCTAAGCTGAAAGAAAAAATTTCAAAACTTGAAAATGAATTACAAAATACTCAGAAGGAAACTATCTCAGAAGTTCCTAGTAACCCTGATAAGATAATAAAGGAATATGATCATAGCTTTCAGAAATTCCTAGCTAAAAACATAGATAGAAGAAAGATGGCTTCAATGATCTATGGAGTTAGCAGAAATGGAAGAAAAGGAAAATGATACAAAGTTAAAGTATCCCAACCTAAGAAAGTTAATGATTTGGTTATTAAACGCACTGTTCTGAATTATAACTTTACCTATGGGTACACACATGACTTAAAGTAAACTAGCAATTCTTTTTCTGCTAAACCAAAATTCAAACAGAATTTTGGTAACTCTAACAAACAAGGACCCAAAAAGATATGGGTACCTAAGGATAAAATTGTCTATGTTGCAGATATCTTTAGCAGCAAGAATGAAACACCAATCTTGGTACCTAGACTCTGGATGCTCTCGACACATGACGGGAAGAAAGCATATGTTCTAAAGCTTGAAGCTTAAATCTGGAGGCTATGTAGGTTTCAAAGGCAATTAGAAGGGGAAGATCATTGGCTATGGAAGTATTGGTAACAATAATCTTCCCCCTATAGCTAATATTTTGTTAGTAGATGGATTATTGTATAACTTGTTATACATAAGTATATTAAGTGATAACGGTTATGATATAATCTTCAATCAAAATTCATGTAAAGCAGTTAGTCAGAAAGATGGATCTATCCTCTTTAATGGAAAGAGAAAGAACAATATTTACAAAATAAAAATTTATGAGTTGAAAAGTCAGAATGTAAAATGCCTATTGTTTGTTAACGATGAGCAATGGGTCTGGCACAGAAGATTGGGGCATGTTAGTATGAGAAGAATATCTCAGATTAACAAACTCAATCTGGTCAGAGGACTTCCTACCTGAAGTTCAGCTCAGATGCTCTGTGTGAAGCATGTCAAAAAGCAAGTTTGCAAAACCCTATTTTAAAGCAAAAAAATGTTGTTTCTACCTCTAGACCATTAGAACTTCTGCATATAGATCTATTTGGACCAGTGAAAACTGCATCCATTAGTGGCAAGAAGTATGGATTAGTGACCGTAGATGACTATAGCAGATGGACATGGGTAAAGTTCTTAAGACACAAGGACGAGTCACACTCTTTGTTTTTTACCTTCTGTAGCCAAGTCCAAAATGAAAAAGATCTTAGAATTGTTAAACTCAGAAGTGACCATGGTGGAGAATTTGAAAACAAAAAATTTGAACTATTTTTTAATGAGAATGACATCTCTCATGATTTCTCTTGTCCTAGAACTCCCCAACAAAATAGAGTTGTAGAACGAAAGAACAAAACTTTACAAGAAATGGCCAGAACCATGATCAACGAGACTAACATTGCTAAGAACTTCTGGGCAGAAGAAATTAACACAACGTGTTACATTCAGAATAGAATCTCCATAAGACCTATTCTGGATAAGACTCCATATGAACTGTGGAAGAATAGAAAGCCCAACATCTCGTATTTCCATCCATTTGGATGTATTTGTTTTATTGTTAATACTAAAGAACATCTGAACAAGTTTGATTCTAAAGCACAAAAGTGTATTATGTTAGGATACTCTGAACGCTCAAGAGGCTACAGAGTATACAACACAGAAACACGGATTGTATAAGAGTCAATCAATGTCAGATTTGATGATAAGCTTGACTCTCAAAAGCCAAAGCAAGATAAATCTTTTGCAGATATAGAAGTCCAATTTACAAGTACTTAAGACATTTGCATCAGAAGGTTCTCACAAAGAATCATAGACAACACTAGAAGAATATGTCAAAATATTACAGCAACATCTGAAGAACCTCTCTAGAAAATACAATCCAGAAGCAGCTTAGCTCATTCGGAAAACAAAATTCTGGGAAAGAAAGAAGACCCAATTAGAACAAGATCCACATTCAGAGACTCTGAAGAATCTCTCATGGGATTAGTGTCTCTGATTGAGCCAACTTCCATTGATGAAGCTCTTTTGGATAATGATTGAATACTTGCAATGTAGGAGGAATTAAACCAATTCACCAGAAACGATGTGTGGGATCTGGTTCCCAAACCAAAAGGGTTCAACATCATTGGAACCAAATGGGTATTCAGAAACAAGCTGGATGAACAAGGAGAAGTCATCAGAAATAAAGCATGGCTGGTGGCACAAGGTTATAGTCAGCAAGAAGGGATAGACTATACATAAACCTTTGCTCCAGTCGCCAGGTTAGAATTTATCAAACTTTTAATTTCTTTTGCTATAAATAATGGCATCACTCTCTAACAGATGGATGTCAAAAGTGGATTCTTAAATGGGTACATTGATGAAGAAGTTTATGTGCACCAACCCCCTGGATTTGAAAATTCAAAACATCCAGAATATGTATTTAAACTAAAGAAATCACTATATGGTCTGAAACAAGCTCCCAGAGCTTGGTATGAAAGACTAAGTAGCTTTCTGTTAGAAAATTATTTTACTAGAGGGAAGATGGACACAACTTTATTCTGTAAGCCATTTAAAAATGACATTCTAGTTTGTCAAATTTATGTAGATGATATTATTTTTGGATCTACTAAAGCCTCTCTGGGAAGAGAATTCGCTAAGTCTATGCAGGCAGAGTTTGAAATGAGCTTGATGGGAGAACTCAAATTCTTTTTGGGCATTCAGATCAATCAAACTCCAGAAGAAACATACATACACCAAAGCAAGTACGTCAAAGAACTTATGAAGAAATTCGACCTATCAGAACGTAAGCCATCCAAAACTCCAATGCATCCTACATGCATTCTAGAAAAGGAAGAGGTGAGTAAAAAGGTAGAACAGAAGATCAATAGAGGTATGATTGGTTCTCTCTTATATCTTACAGCTTCAAGACCTGATATTTTGTATAGTGTATGTCTATGTTCTAGATTCCAATCAGATCCTAGAGAATCTCACTTAACACTTGTTAAGCGAATTTTCAAATATCTGAAAGGTACTACTAATCTTGGTCTGTTTTATAGAAAAACCAAAGAATACAAATTAGTAGGGTACTGTGATGCTGACTTTGCTGGAGACAGAGTAGAAAGAAAAAGAACTTCTGGAAGCTACCAATTTCTGGGAGAAAATATGATCTCATGGTCCAGAAAGAGGAAATCCACAATTGCATTATCAACCAGTGAAGCTGAATATATAGCAGCTGCTGGATGCAGCACACATATGCTCTAGATGAAAAGTCAGCTTGAAGACTTCAATATATTTGAGAGTAATATTTCTATACTCTATTATAATACTTCTTCCATTTGTTTATCTAGAAATACTATTTTACATTCTAAGGCTAAGCATATATAAATAAAACATCACTTTATTAGTGACTATATTCATAAAGAAATTATTTCCTCTAAATTTATTGACACATACCATCAATGGGATGATGTGTTCACTAAACCCCTTTCTGAAGATAGGTTTAATTTCATTCTAGAACATCTCAACATGAAATTATGTCCAGAATAAGAGTTTTACTTATGTACTCTTTAACCATCAAAGTTTTATTTTTGGTGAACATCTAATCAATAATTCTTCAGAAGTTAGAAGGACAGTTGTATCCGGATCTATCTAAGAAGATCTGAACAGTTCCCAAATGGTTCAGTTCAAAGTTAGAAGCATGCAGTTCACAACATCAACATTTGTCATCCTCTCACAAGAGTTTCTTCTAAGGCTGAACACGCATTCAAATTCTAAAGAGACTAAAGCATTTATTGGATGCATTGAGACTCGTGTTATATCGGTAACTATTTTATATCTCCACGCCATCTCCCTATTTCCAGGAATCATTAATGCTATGTAATCATTTCTTTTCACTCTTTTCTTGCTAATTAAGTTTTCTGTTTGTTTATAAATACACCATTCACTTTCACTTTTTCACTCTCACTTCTTCTCTCTACTATTTGTGTGCAATTTTCTTTCAAAAACCTTCAAAAAGTCTGTGTGAACAATGGCTTCTTCTCAAAGTGCTCAAAGCTCTCAAAGTGTTCCTGAGTCTTCTTCTTCAACAACAAAAAGGTATGAAGAACCTTCAAGAACACTCCTGACTCCCATTGATTCTCTAGAAGTTCTTTTTGAACTCATTGTGGACTTCGTAATTATGAAGGAAAACAGTTAGATCTTACTCTTGATGTTGATCTTCAAGGGTGGATAAAGTATATTGATCGTCTACTGGGTCCAGTATTTCCAAGATTAGTTAATGAATTTGGGAATCATGCTACTACTTCAAACCATCAAGTTACTTCGTTTGTGATGGTAAAGAAAATAGTAATTTCTGAAGACCTTATTGCACGCTTGATAGGTCATGACAGTGGAGGCATTCGTTGCAGCGACATGGCAGAAAAATGCTCTGACGTAACAACAATCTCAAAAGAGATTTTTTTTGGCCAACCGTCAAACAAAATTAAAGATCTGAAAGACTACTTCAGAATTTGGTCAAAAATCATCTTGGGCTGCATCAACCACAGAAAACCCACAAGTTCTCCTGATTATATCAACATTGACCAGCAATTTCTTCTGTACTTCATTGCAACCAAGGCAAAGGTAAATCTTCCTCGTCTGCTGTTTAATCATCTGAAGACAAGCGTTAAAGAGACTAGAGAATAAGAAAGGACTAAGAGGGATTGGATACCTTTGGGCAGGCTCATATCAGATATTTTGACAGAAAACAAACTGGTAGAATATCTGACAGAGGCTCAACAAGTCAGCACTCTGGAAGCATGTGCTGGAAAACCTCTGAATGCGAAGAATGTGAAGAAAATGAAAATCATTGACACCATCAAGAAGGATCCAACAGTAACAACAAAGGAAGTCATTACAATAAGAAAAGTTCCTCTAAAGGATTTCCCTCTTTTCTCTCAAACAGATGCTTCTCCAGAAATTATTGTCAGATATCTGGAAGCTTGCAAAGTGGACGGGACTATTCCAGACGTGAACATTCGCAATCTGTGACAACAGTCTCCAGAGGTTTCCCTCAAGAAATCAAGGAAAGGGAAAGCTGCTGGAGAAGGATCTTCTCAGATGGTTCCCAAGGCTGCTAAGAAGAAAGGTAATTCTTCTTTTATTTCTATTGTGGAATCAGTTCTTTTATCAACATATGAAACACCCTCCTCTCCAAAACCCATAAAAGACACTTCACCATAAACCTTTGATGATTTTGATATTTAGTTTGACCCTTCACTTACTCTAGAAAACATTCTGGACGAACCACATTCTACTACCTATCTTGACCAAAATCATCCAAAACTTGCTCAAGTTCTTTCTAATATTGATCAATTTGATCCAGTGTTCCAAGCTTCCCAATCAGAAAATCCAAACACTCAAGCTCCCCACTCTGAAAATCCAAACTTTCACGCTCCCCAACCAGAAAACCCAAATCTTGACTGTGATACCACTTCACCCATTTCTAGAATAACATGCCCTCTCATGGTCTAACAACCAATCACAATCCATGACATTCCAGAAATTCCATCTCCCTACCATTCATCTCCACCAAACACACCTCACTCACCCATTATCATTTTGATTCTTCCTCTCCAATCAACCCTCTAAAAGATCACCTTCGTACAATAATAGACTTAAAAGCGCTGGACAATCTTGCCTCTAGCTCTCTAAAAATTGCCATCCCAAAACCAAAACCAAAAATCACCAAGGCATATGTTGGTAAAAATTTGTTGATTTTTGAAATAGAGATAATTGAATGGGTTAAATTTCTGAAGCTAGCCTGCTTAGAAAATATGAATCCTGCTACTTCTAATTCACACTGGAACCAGTTTAGAAAATGGTTCAATTCTGAATCCCAGAAACTCAAGGAGTTGAGTTATGGAATGTCTCAACAGAACTTCTATGATCAGCTAAATGTTTTCAAGGATCAAGTTCTGCGCCATTGGGAAAATAAACCTCTTCTTCTGCTAGACAAAGCCCCTTGGGAAGATCACTAGCCTTCAGAAGTTGGTGAACCTTGCTATGATACTCTACATCTGGTTATGGTTTAAGACAAAGGCAAAGAAATTGAAGAAGCTACTGAGTCAGAATCTGTCGCAGCCTGCTCTAAAAAGGTGGCACCTTCTGTTGATATACCTTCTTCATATCTGGTTCTGCAAACTCTGGAGGAGTTGAAGAAATAAAATGCAATGATCAAGGAGAGAGTAGACAAGAAAGATGACACATGCAAGGAAATCAAAGGGATGCTGGGAAAACAAGAAGAGTCAAACACTCATATTAAGAATTTGTTGTAAGCCCTGTTCACACGACTTCCTCCACCTCTATCTTAGTTTTGAAAATTGTTTTCTTTACTGTGTCCAATTTTTTATGTTGTTTGATTCTGAATGTGTTATTGCAATCCTTTTTAATACAACTCATATTTTATTGCTTAAAGTGTTAATATTGCTTTTTGATTCTTGACAAAAAGGGGGAGAACGTAAGATATTTCTAATAACAGTATCGAGACGCAGTCTCAAACATTTTGAATATCATAAGTTCTCGTTTTTTCTGAAAGTAAAACAGGAACAAAACTCTGGTGAAGACAGAAGCAGATGCCTTAAAAACTATGATCAGAATAAAATTCAGGGAAGTATTTCATCTCTATCTGAGTATTCAACTCAGGGGGAGACCTTATAATGCTTTATGTTATTTCTGTTTCTATTGAAATATCCTAGTTTTTGTCATAATCAAAAAGGGGGAGATTGTTAGAACATAGTTTGATTCTACAACCCTTATAAGAGTTTTGATGATAACAAACACAAAGAACAATTATGCTCTCTAAATTTATATTCTGTTTTGTAGAGAAGTTCTGATGGAAGAAGATCAGAAGATGCACTAAAAAGTTGTTTCAACTCTGATTATAAACATCTCTGAAAGAAGTTCTAACACTGCAAATAGGACTCCGTGTTTCTGATCCATAAAGCTCTGGAAAGAAGCAACGAATACTTTCATCTTCTGAAGCAAGCGTGTTCTGAAGCGTTACAAATCAAATATTTCCATTTCAAGAGTAACGGCAAGAAGGGAACAAGGATCTTTATTTTTGGAAAGCACCTTAATTGTCATTGATCAACATTCCAAAAGCTCTTTCATGCTTCACCTATTTAAATAAAGTTTGGAGGATAAATCGTACACGACTTCTCACGCATAATAATGATGCCATCTCTATCATCCTCAAACATACAAAATTCAAACATTGTAAAACATCCTTGTGATACTATTTTATTAGAAAACATTCTTGTACACATTTATTCAAATATTATTTAGAGAAAATTCCTTGAGAAAACCGGCTTGTGGTTTATACTCAAGAAGACTTTGACGGCTGTCATTGTAGATTTGTAATCAAGATTGATTAGTGGATTAAGACCTCGTCAAGAGAGGAGAAATCACCTTGGAGGGTGGAATGAAGTAGTTTGAGTTCAAACGAACCAGGATAACCAACGTGTTCTTACTTCAAGTTTTAAAAATCCAAATCCAAACCCTCATTTCTTGTGTTTTTCCATTCTTCAATGTGCACCTGTGTCATATTGTTTTTGTATTTAGCTTTTCGAATTTTGGATTTTCTCTAAACTGGTTTTTTTTTGCTTCAAAATGGTAGGGTTGCCTATGTGATATTGGTCAGTAGCTTGGATTTGGACACATGAAAGCTTGAGGACAAATTTATGTTAGTTTTATAATATGAAAGTGAATTATTGGTGATGATGGTTTAAAAGAGCGTAGGTTTGTATCAATTCAAGGAAAATCGAGAAGATGGCATGAAAGGTTTGGGCATGGAGTTTAGGCTTAGTAATTGATTCATGGACTTTGACTCATTTGTGCATTAGTTTTGTATGATTTAATGTTTTGGAAATTTGTAACATGAGACTTACGATGATGTTTTGTAATGGAAACATGCCTTTATAAACTTGTATGAAACATAGTAATGATGGTTTTGTAACAGTATATTTTGAACCTTGATGCAATGTACTTGTAATGTTAATGTAAAGAATGACTTTGGAATGTTTTGTACCCTAAAAGTTTCCCTCCCATTTTCAAGACATTTTTCTAGGGTTCTCAAATGCTCAAGGATTCTCAAGAGTTGATCAGAGTAACTCTCCTCATAAGCAATGGGTCCACAACTAGGGTTTCAGCTTGCACAAGGAATAATGGGTTTCAAATGTCTCAAATGGTTTTCATGGTTCTACATATGTCTTCAACAATGCTCATGTCAAGTATTAAGCCTTGCATCACAAGTTTTCTTAGTCAATAGCTCAGATGATTGAAAGTTAACTATATTAGGTAAAAAGTCAACTGTATTGAGTAAAAAGTCAATTATGGTCAACATACAGTCAAACTTCAAGATTTTTGGTCAATATCAAAATTTTGAAGTGATATTCATCATTTCATCAAGGGTTGATCATGATTCCTCAAGGAAAGTTCTCAAATCATCAAAAGTCAAAAGTTGCCAAATTAGGGTTTCCTTAGGAGAAGTCAACTAAACTTTGACCAAACATAACTTTCACATGCTTCATAAAATTTCCCCCAACCAAATACTATTTTGAAGGAAATTAAATTATCTATAACTTTTTATATGTATGCTCAAGTCCAAAGAGTGCTTCATTTGAAAGATATGAGCGGATACATTACAGGTCATTTCAAAAGTCAACAAAAAGACACTTTTTGTCAAGGCAACTTACATCAAGATAAAATCTCCAAATGCAAAAATGTTTAAAATAGAAATTTAAGAAGACATCTTGAGCTTTCCAAAAATTCAAAGGTCACCTTCAAAAGATGAAAATTGAGAGAGTTATGACTAGGGCAAGTTGGGGAATTTTGAGAAAATGCATAAAGTGCAAAGTGAGCAAACTTGAAATTTTGAACTTGTGGGCCTAATGTTTTAGGTTCCAAACATGTCATTGACCTTATGAAAGCCTCCTAAGCTCACTCATACTTTGTCTTATAGTTTCTTATTATTTTACTTATATTTATTTATTTTATTCAAATAAATACAAAATAAATTAAATGTCTCGCGCACGCTACTTTCACCATCTGAGCTATGTTAGGGTTAAACTCCATCCTGTTTTCCAATAGCTCAGATGGTGAAAGTAGTGTGCGCGAGACATAGAAGGCATGGGTTAGACTCCATCCTTTTAACATTGTTTTGCTTATTTTTTCCAGATTAACACAGTTTTCTTTTACAATAATTGATTCACATCTCTCAAACACAAAAACAAGGTTGGCGCAGTGGTGAGGAGATGGATCTGTGAGACTAAGGGTGTGGGTTCGAATCCCACCCCAGGCCTTTCTTTTTAATTTTTTTTTTAATTTTTCAATCTTCTTTGTTTTTTTTTTCTTCATATTTTTAATTTTTTTTGGTTTTTTTCTCTTTTAATTAAGATCAAAAGATAATTAAAAAAATCAGAATATTTCATAAAATCCAAAAAAAGAAGAAGTTTTTTTTATCAATTAACTTTTTAAATTAATTTAGACTTAGGTTTTATTTTATTTAATAATTTGTCATTTAATTTAGAATTAGGTTAATTTGTTTAAACAAAAAATCAGTTGACAAAAATACCAAAAAAATCAAATTGGTTTTTTTAGATCTTTAAAAATATTTTTCTTAATATTTATTTTCTTTGCTATTTAAATTCATAGATCAAACGTATAGGTTTCACATCAAATTGTAATAGTGTTAGATTTAAATTTCACACAAGTTTTTTTTATTAAATATTATAATTGCTAAAAGGTATATAATAGTTTAATTAGGATTACTACTTTTTCCCCGTTTTATGGCTTTGTAACCCCCATCCCTGAAGCATTGTAATAGCCTAGTTTTTTATCTTCCCGCATTTTACTTTCTGCACCTATAATTATGCTTGTATGTATATATAACTGTATAGTAATTAGGCGTGTATGGAAAGACATAAAATCAAACGATAGCTAACCCTAATCTCAAAGATTAAAATAACTGAATCACAACACCTTTCACACACTCGCACCTCTAGGATAATCTCAACTGCTTTCTATTGTACCCCAAAATTTTCCCTCTCAATTTACTCAACATATGTTCATTGAGATCCTCAACTTGCTCAAGAATGCCCAAGAGTTAACCAGACAAACTCTCTCCCAAAGCAATGAACCTCTAGCTAGGGTTTCCATTTTCATCAAGATGAGTGAGCTCCAAAGGCATCATATGCTCTCCATAGTACTAATATGTTCTCAAGACCCTCCATGTCAAATTTCAAGCCTTGCACGAGAAGCTTGCTTAGTCAACTGCTCAAATGCCTGAAAATCAACTGTACTAGGTCAAAAGACAACTGTAACCCACATACAGTCAAACTCAAGATTTTTGGTCAACATAAATATTTTGAAGTGATATCCATCATTTTATTAAGGGTTGACCATTATTCCCCAAGGAATTCTCCTAATTCATAAAAACTCAAAGGTCGCTAAATTAGGGTTTCTTAGGAAAAGTCAACCAAACTTTGACCAAGCATAACTTTCTCCTACTTTATCAGAAATTTATCATCTAAGGCTCATTTTGAAGAGAATCCAGTTCTCTACAATTCATCTTCAGCCCTCAAGTTCAAGAAATGCACTCATGAAAAGATATAAATTCAGACATTATAGGTCCTTTTCAAAAGTCAATAAAAACACCTTTTGGGTCAAATCTTCTTACATGAACATGGAAGATCCAATTGAGACGAAACAAAAGGGGTTTCTTAGGGGACATCCTAAGCTTTTTAAAAATTCCAAGAACACCCTCATAGGGTTAACATTGAGAGAGATATGCATTGTCAAAGTTGGCCATTTTTGGAAATTTGCCCAAAGTCAATAATGCTCAAAATTGCATTTTTTTGCCAAATGGGCTAAACTTTTTATGCTTGCATTATGCTTCAAACATGGCCCACGACCCTTGAGCTCACTCATATATTTTTCTATTATTTTTATTATTTATTTTGATTATTTATTCATTAAAAGTCAAAATTAAATAAATAAATAATGAAAAATATGTGAGATATGATTGTGAATCTTTTTCTCATCAAATAAACATCAAAATGTGCTGGCAAAACAGAGGAGAATCGTGGAAAGAGAGAAAGATTGGATTTGTTCCAAGAATGAGCAAAAATCAAATCATTGAAAGCAAATATTTTCCTCATTGAAAGCATGGATTTATTTCTTCTTTTGTTAACCTAATATGTTCTAATACATATAGACAACATTGCCAGACCTGGAGGACAAGAAAAAACTTCCTCCACGCATCCAGAAAAAGCTCCAAATTTTGACAAAAAAGTGTTGATCAAATTCCAATTTAGAAGGAGGTTCAAAGGGTTTCAAGGCCAGCAATCCACTCCTGAGAATCTCCTGAAGCTAACAGTACCATTTGCACGCCTCAAAACTACAGAAATCATCGCATAACATCATCACGGTTTGCCATTTTTTTCGAATTCGTATCCATATATATTCTTGCATTGTTAATCTATTTTAATTACATATTCGTGTTCATGTGAATGTGTTGTACCCTAAAATTTTCCCTCTCACTTATCAAGAATTTGCTCACAAGATCTCCTTTGACTCAAAAACTGCATTAGGGTTGATCAGCCCAAGACACCTCCTTAAACACTGATGACCAAAATTAGGGTTTGAGTTGGCATAAGGATTTTTGAACTTCCAATGGCCCATATGACTTTCATGGATCATTATGGACCCCTAAGATTACTCATGATAAGTTTCAAGCCTTGAATCACACTTTTGCTCAGTCAATTGAGCAGTTGACCTAAAAATCAACTGTATTGGGGAAAAAGTCAACCATGGCCAATTTACAATCAAACTTCGTATTTTTTGATCCACATCAACATTTTAAACTCATATGTATCATTTTATCAAGTTTGGACCATAATTCCTCAAGAAATTTGATCAAATCTCCAAAAGGGCAAAATGGTCAAAATTAGGGTTTTGACTGGGAAAGGGCAATTTCTGACTTTTGACCTAGCAAATGGTCAATTCGTTTAAGGCATGATCTCAAGAGTCAAATTGCATAATTTTGACCTAATGACATGGTTCAAAACATTGCAAGTCCATCGGATTGATAGATGAATTTTTCAGTCAACTAATCAAAAGTCAACTATATACTGAAAAGTCAAACTTTGACTTTTTGGTCAAATTCAAGTGCCAAAGATCATAATTCATCAAAACATGTCAAAATATTAAAATTATTCATCAAGAAATCAAACAGTCAAGATTTCATTTTGAAAAGTCAAAATTTCTAAACTTGGAAAATTTTCTAAGTGTTGAAAAATTCATGTTTTTCATAACTTTGAGCAAAAATTTCACCATGATGTAAGATGATTCAAGAGAAACTTCCAACATGAAAGTTATAGATCTCCATGAAATCTAAAACTTTGATTTACACAACTCCTTCCAAAAATTCTTGGATCTCAAGTTATAATTTTATGAACATGTGGTCATGAAACAAAAAAACTTAGTGAAATTTTGCCCTAATTTGGTCAGGATTTCGACCCAACTTCATGGCACTTTTTCATATAGTTCCAAGTGGAATCTTCAAAATCAATTCAAATATGGGTTGTAGATCACAATTCTAGATTTCCAAAATGTCCAAGAACTCCTTGAGATCATTCTTGAGTAGGGAGAATCGAAGATATGAAGTTAAGGTTTGGTCACTTAATTTACAAGGCATTTTGTGATGAACCAAATTCAAAATTCAAACTATGTTGCATAAACACTACTTTGCAGGCCTCAAACTTGTTAGGAAATCTATAATTAATGGTTTACACAGCTGTTAGAGGCCTCACTTCAAGCATTCAACGCATGGACATGCTTTATATCTATTTTTGGAAGAAAGGTTACATTGCCATTTTGATAAAGTGACTTTTTATACAAAACTTGTGCTTGAGCCTTGCACTTGTTCTCCTCTGATCAAACAAGTCCTATAACTCATGAGAAATGGTTTAGACACTTACAATCACCCATCCCATGCTTGTACCTCCTCTTGAAACTTGTTTCCCTCTTTTCTTCAAAATCAAGTAACCTAGCCAAAAGCTAAGAACTTGTTCTTCTGATTGTCCAAAGCTCTCAAACACTTTTGCTTATAGATACACAAACTATTTGCACCAAAGACACGAATGCTCAAGCCCTGAAAAGACCTAGAACTAAAAAACACATCTCATTCTTCCATTTTCACACAAACTGACCAAAAACTTGAAACTCATAATCTACTCGTGCGTTTCTTGGCCTTTTGGTTTCTAAAGCTTCTAAACATCATATAGAGTTGATCCCACACCCTGTTACAGAACTGTCACACCATTAACATCGTCCTCCATTTTCAAAAATAGAGCTATGCACATTGACTTCTCCAAACCATTTCAGCCATCCATCGCTCAAGCTAATCATTGCATTAGCTTCCTGGGATCTCAAGGAAGCTAACCTGGTCATCACCTTCACTTGAAACAAGCTCAAACTCAAAACACGATTTCCAGTTTTGAGGTAAGTTTTCTAACTTTAGAAATCTTCATACAGGCATCATCAATGATTTATTTGTGAACAAAACATGTAGATATCATTGCCCTAAAGCTAACCATGTCCATAGTTTCCATTAATTTTGCTTGAGCTTAGAGAATTTTAGGATTGAAATTTCTGAGATTTTTTGGATTCAGTTTAGGTCCATTAAAATTCATGCTTATCTTTGATCTATAGTTTTAAGGCTTTACATTTCTAAAACCGTGAGGAAATTTACTACAAGTTTCATGTTTACAGTTTTCATTTTTGATGAGAAATGAGCAAGTTACAGTTGGTCTGGCTGGAGGTTGAAGATGAAGTCATCTGGGCGCGTTTTGCCTCATATATTTATTGATTTGCCTATGTTAACGGATGTATAGCCACCCCAGTGGTAGAAACGTGCGCCTGTAACCTTTGGGACCAGGGTTCGAGCCCTAGTGGTACCCTTTTGTGTTTTTTTCACATTTTTTGCATTATTCTGACTTTTTTTTGCAGGCGCCTGGGCCTCTTTGGGCTTTTTGTTGTTTTATTTTTATTTTTACTAGCTAACCCCCCTGTGGACTACTTGCACCCCTGGCCCAGTTTATTTTATTTTCTTATTTTTATTTATTTTATTTTCTTAATATATTTTCTAATATTAAAAAATTATAAAAAATACAAAAAAAATAGATTTTCATTTTAACTTAGTTTATTTTATTTTTCTCACAAAAAATATTTTATTTAACTATACTTTATTTATTTTTATTAACTAGTCTTGTAAATTTAAATTAAAACTAGGTTATTATTTATTTTCTCTCACACTAATTAAAATATATTATTTTTGATATAAAAAAGAC
Source organism: Vicia faba (assembly GCA_948472305.1). Lineage (NCBI taxonomy): Eukaryota > Viridiplantae > Streptophyta > Magnoliopsida > Fabales > Fabaceae > Vicia > Vicia faba. The sequence goes on along the minus strand of CATIWC010003474.1, from coordinate 92,751 downwards.
TAAAAATATTTTATAACGCTACAAATATTTTCAAGACAAATATACCAAAACACTTTTCTTATAAACTTAATTTCTTTTATTTTAATTAATAGATTTAGGTTTTTGTTTAAAAATCTGTTCTTAACAAATTTAGGGTTTTACTTTTCATTAATTATTTTTATTTTAATTAATTATATTAAGACAAAATCCCTTTTCTCTAAAAAATCCAAACAAATATCCATTTACTTAACATTTTGCATTTTTGTACATTTATTCATTTTGTACATTGTATTCATTTAATTCCTTGTACATTGATACCAATTCAATATGGTTGTAATAGACTAACTAGGTTTACATTCTTGCAATCCCCATTCAATTTGTACACCCCCTCCCACAAATGTTGTAATAGCGTAGTAACTTTAAATTCCACAATGTATTGCTTTTATATACAAATGCTAGTAATTAGGGTTTGTATGGAAAGACTAAAACCAATACTTAGAAAACATTAATTCAAGACAAAAACAAGCATGAAAATAATAAACTTGCACACAAACACCCCTAGGGTTATTCCACTTGGTTTTCTTATACAAAATGGCCATATTATGCATGTAAGGTATCTTAGCAAGAATAAGCAAATACAAGATCATAGTCCCTCGATGACGCTATCTAAGTTGCCTTTAATATGATCTTAGCCCCTAAAAAAGAATGCTAAGATACCTTGCAACATTTCTAATCATGGTTATACGATGACCCACGTCTGTCCCATTTACATCCAAAGATAGGGTTACTTACTAAATCAATGGTAAGATAACAATGTCAAAGGAAAAGAAAAATGAACAAGAAAGACTTTTGAGTAGGTAGAATGCTCCTAATTACTTGCTCAATTTCAAACAAAACATCCTTGCTATTTTCAAAACAAACACCTACACTTTCAAATATCTTACAAACTTGAAAACATTTTCAAAAGATCAAACACTTTGTATACATTCTTACGAACGAGAATCATTACAAAGTTTGCCTAAACAATGGCCTCTTTACAAAATACTTTTGAAAAACCACACCAAGCACAATTTCAAAAAAAAAACAAGTGATCTAGAAAGTAACTAAGAGCCCATGGAAAACCATGGATGAAAAGGGTGCTAATACATTCCATTTTCATAATCTACCCCCCAAACTTAAGAAATAATCTCAAAGGTCTTTCCTGTGATTTTTCACCTTTCCTTTTGGATAAAAGAAAAGTCAGTGGTGACTCTTGCTAACCGCAACATTTGCGATCAAACGCAAAACCCTCAAGTCAGTTCTCCCACCGTATCAGAACTGGCGACTCTGCTGGGGAAAATTCTAAAAGTGGGGTTACCTTAGGGTTAGATCACATTTACTTTCTTTCATTGTTTGTTTTGTTTGCTTTACATTATGGTTCTTTGTTTGGGTAGAATCCTCTACCCGAATTTGAGATACATTATAGGTAAGTAGCAATACATTCTGGAAACTGTGCGGGGTATACCGACATGGTCTAAGCAATAGCTATGTTATTGCGACATATTTGTGGGTATCGATAGCCCTTGAGTTAATCAAGGAGAATACGGGGTCGCTGAGTAATGTCATGAAGCACTAATGAAATTTTAGAACCTTTACTTGACCAACTTGGCCATTTAGGATGTAGTGAGATGATCGACTTTGGTGCAGTCCAAAGATGGTAGATACTCGATACTACACTCATTGAGGTTTGGTTTCTTGGGATATTTCGGTCGCCATTAAAGACGCCTGTGCTGAAACAATGACCAAGGAAACAAACCAGTGATATTAAGCTCCTTAGAACCTGATTGTTATTACTAGGACATGTTTAAGCCAACTAAACTTCAAGAGGGTACTCACCTATAAAAATCCATGCAAGCCTAAACCTAAGGACTTGTTTGCTTTGTTTGTATATACATACTTGTACATAACATCATGAACATCATAATATCATACATATTCACTAACCATTTCAAGGATTTTTGGGATTCATCTTTGTTCTTGTTTTGTAGGATATGGATTCTCTTCGCAGGAAAACTATTCAAGTCAACCTTGTAAGGATCCCTCCACAACTTAAGGAACTAGCTTCAAGGATTCCAGAAAACTCTCCATTCACCGAGAGACATGGTCGCCTACTCAACTTGGTCACCTCCAACACAGATGAGGACAAGATGAAGGTGCTCTTTCAGTTCTTTGATCCTTTACACCATTGCTTCACATTTCACGACTATCAACTTGTGCCTACTTTGGAAGAATTCTCCCGACTCTTGAGGATTCCCATTCTCAACCAACTACCTTTCAACGATACGGAAAGAGATCCAAAGCCAGAAGAGATTGCTCAAGCTCTACACTTGCACTCATCTGATGTCACAACTCATTGGGAAATAATGAGTGGTGTCAAAGGTTTCCTAGCAAATTTCTTGTTCGAGAAAGCCGAAAACTGTTGGAACTCCTTGGATTTACAAGCCTTTAAGGAAATTGTGGCTCTCCTAATCTATGGGATGGTTTTGTTTCCAAACCCTGACCAACTCATATATGTCAACACCGTCAAAATCTTCATATCCCGCAATCTGGTGCCTACATTGCTAGGGGATATCCTACATTATTTTCACACTCGCACAATGAGGAAAAAAGGTGTTCTTATGTGTTGCACTCCTATTTTGGCAAGATGGTTTATTTTGCATCTTCCCAAATTTTATTAAAGAATGAACAAGGTTCAAGGTGGTCACAAAGGTTGATGACGCTCAAACATTCAGACATTCATTGGTGTTCCCTATCCATAGAGAATGTTACCATTGTTGACCTTTGTGGAGAATTTCCTAATGTTCCTTTACTTGGCATTAGGGGAGGTATCACCTACAACCCCTTCTTAGCCTTAAGACAATTTGGTTATGCCTGAAGGGATGGCCCACACGAGCTGCTGATTCAAGGTTTGGTGTTTGACTACGAGAAGAATGATCAAGGTCTTCGCCAGAGATTTATCCGAGCTTGGAGGATGTTGAACAAGGTAGATAGTAAGACATTGGGGCATAAGAATTCCATCCATCTTGAGCCTTACCTCATATGGGTACGAACTCGTGCTCAGAGTCTTATGATTCCTTATCCCTCCATTCTCCTGGTAATCATTGAGCCTGTCATGGAAGGAGATGTTCCATACACTATTATACATCCTGACATGCCCACCTCTCTTGAAGACCTACAAAGGGATTGGATATAACTCAAGGGGGAGCGAGATACTTTCGAAGCCCAATTATATGCAAGCGAGAAGAAGGTTTTGGAATTCACTAAGCAACTTCATGAGGAGAGGAACTTGAATGCCTACATCGCACCAAAAAGGATGCGTACTACCTTTATATCTTAGAGTTTTTGTATTATTTTGCCCAAGAAAGCATTGATGTACTCAAAGCTTTGATTTATTAATACAACGTGTGTTTCCGTTTTGTCTAAAACTAATTTGAATCTTTAAGATCCTTGAAATCATTGCATACGCATTTACCATTCATAATAACATAAGCAGATTTCTTGCAACAAGTCTCCTCATCTCTCTACTTTTTATTTCAGTAAGATGGATCTCGAGCAAACGGTGAAGGACCTCCAAGCTCAGAATGCACAGTTTCAACAGTTGTTCTTAACTCTAGCCAAAGGACAAGAAGAGTTAAAGACCTTGCTGGTAGAGGAGAAGAAGATTCCAAGGGAAAACAAGAAGGGCCTTAGACTTTGCAATGACATCCGGTGAGAAAGACAATCAAGATGGGAAGGGAAAACAAACGGTTGTCCAATCAGAGTCAGAAGAGGAAGAGAAAGAAGAAGACTATTCTGAAGAACAATAACCTCCAGCCGACGACAAGTATAAGCATCTAGAAGAGCGGTTGAATGCAATGGAAATCTAAAAAGTGCCTGGATTGGACTTTGAGGAGTTGGGATTAGTATCGGGGACTGTCATTCCTCTAAAATTCAAAGCACTTGTGTTCGCCAAATATGACAAAGTCTCATGCCCCAAAATGCATCTATGGTCCTATGTGAGGAAGATCCAGCCTCATACCGCTGATAAGGATTGATGGGTACACTTCTTCCAAGACAGGCTGTCTAGAACTCAACTTGATTGGTTTTATCAGTTAGAAAGAGCCAATGTTCATAACTGGGAGGATCTTGTTGTAACCTTTTACAAACAATACCAATATAATGCTGATCTTGCACCCACCCATACTCAACTCCAGAGTATGGCCATGGTTTCAAGTGAAGGCTTCAAGGACTATGCGCAAAAATGGAGGGACTTGGCCGGAAGAGTTTAACCCCCCTATCTGAAAGAGAGTTGGTAGACATGTTTTTGGGCACCTTGTCTGGTCCCTTCTTCAATCACTTAATTGGGAGTTCATCGGCAGGTTTTACTGAATTGATATTGATCGGAGAAAGGGTGGAAGCCGGGATAAAGAATGGAAAGGTTCAAAAAGATGCATCCTCTGCTGCTCTAAGGAGACCATTCATCGGAAAGAAGGAAGTGGTTGTTGTATATCCTCATAGAAATCAAGATAGGGCCGAACACCGTCCAATGGTGGGGGCTGTTATGATTCCTAAACCTGCGCCTGATCATCAAAGAAACAACAGCCAAGAATGGAAAGACCAGTCAGACAATTCACCTGAATTAATATGACACTATCTCAAGTATTTCCACACTTGTTAAGATCTAACCTAATGGCTTTGAAAGAAGCTCCAAAGAATCCTAACACAACCTCTCCTCACTATCATCGCAATGCCCGCTGTGCATACCATTTTGAGAGTCCCGACCATGACACTAACAACTGTTGGGCTCTAAAGAACAAAGTACACGACCTCCTCGAAGCCATAGAGATTGAATTCGATGCGCCAGAAAAACCCAATGTCTTTTCTGCCCCTATGCCCAAACACGGCCATAATACCAACGCCATTAAAGAGGATATGTTTGTTACTTCAGTTGATGAACTTATGACCCCACTCCTAACTATCAAAAAGAACTTATTGAATGCCAGTGTTTTCCAAGGCTTGATGAAAGCTGTCATTTCTGTTTGTCCTCACCAACCAGTTGTCCTTTGTTGAAAGCAGGCGTTCAGTGCCTAATAGACAACAAGGAAATTTTATTTGAGAAGACTTCTGCTGCAACTGTTTTTTATAATGATATTTCCATCGTTACCATTTCCGCCAATTCTTCCAGGGTCTCCACCAAAAGACCCGTTAGAATTACATCAATTCCTAAAGTAGCTCCTTTGATAATTACAATTCTTGGACCAGTCCCGTATTCGTCAGAAAAAACCGTACCATGGAATTATGGAGGGGATGTCTACTACCACAGTATTAAGCAAGATTGGCCAGCTGCTGAAAACTCAAGTTCTGAGAAGAATGACTCTGATATCAGCAATATTGCAGGGACCAATAAGATTACTCAAAGCAGAAGGATATTCTCTCCAGAAATTTCTCCCCCAAAAGCAGTTTCTGGACGCGTAATCATTCATGTTGTTGTTGCTCCTCCAAAGGTTATTCCCAGTCCTATAATCATTTCTGCTAATACTCCTACTGACAAAGCTGTTACAACCCATGTTATCACTCCTACTGACATTCCTGCTGCCGAGTCAACCGAGACTCGAGGTAAAAGTATTTTGATTGAGCCTGTCCCGACGAAGGCACAATCATTGACTATCCCTAAGACCTCCCGCAAAGAGATGGAGGAAATTATAAAGATCATAAAAAGAAGCGACCACAATGTAGTTGAGCAACTGGGGAAAACTCCATCTAAAATTTCCATGTTGGATTTACTACTATTTTCCGAGGCGCATGCAAAGGCCTTGGTAAAATTCCTCAAAACTGCCCATGTACCCCAAGAAACATCTGCCGATCAGTTCCAAGACTGCATAGCCAGCTTGACTGCAGATAATGGTTTAGGTTTTTCGGATGATGATTTAACACCAAGAGGGAGGAAGCATAATGAAGCATTGCATGTCTCGATGGAATGCAGGGGCACGACCTTGGCTCATGTTTTGGTGGACACCAGTTCGTCTCTGAATGTTTTGCCTAAAAAGGCTCTTGATAGGCTTGACTGTGTGGGATTGACATTGAAACCAAGCAACATAGTAGTGAAAGCCTTTGACGGCTCAAAAAGGATGGTGCACGGGGAAGTAGATATCCCCATAAAGGTTGGAACCCAGACGTTTGATTCAACTTTTTATGTAATGGATATTCGCCCTTCATATTCCTACTTTCCAGGCCAACATGGATTCACAATGCTGGCGATGTTACTTCTACGTTGCACCAATTGCTGAAATATCCAATTCAAGGGAAGATCATCACTGTTCATGGAGAAGAAGAGTATATGGTCAGCCATCTAAATTCCTTCAGGTATGTGGAGTTAGATGGTGAATTTATTGAAACTCCATTCCAGCACTTTGAAGAAGTCCCGCAAGATGTGGAAGTAACCAAGGCTGTGTCTCAAGTTCCCAAGATCACAAGGCCTCCACTCAGGATGTCATCTTTAGAGGATGCCAAGGCAGTGATAGAAGAAGGTGGGTGCACTATTTGGGGACAACTCCCAGATATCCCTTACAAATCTGACAAGTTTGGTCTTGGTTTCACTTCAGGTGCCCAGAAGGCTGTACGCCGCACTCGTGCCAGAGGACCACCCTTGAAGACCAGCAACCGCAAAGTTAATGCAGTGGAAAATGATGAGGACAGCTACAACCTGGAGGATTGGATTTTCCCAACTGTCAGTGGAGGGCTCAACAATTGGGAGGCTAGAGATTTTGTCCCGGTCGCTTTTATCCCACAGTAATTTGTCTTTACATTTTGTTGGATCTGTAATATTAAAACAATTTAGACTCTTAAAACCTTTTGTCTTACCCGAGTCACAATGGTCCATTTGTAAGGGTTATTATCTCATTTCCACATGACATCAATGAATCATGGACGTTTTTGCATACAAACTTCGTGCTCATTGTTTTTCTTTTTACATTTTCATTCCTTTCAAAGATAGTTATACCCTTACGCACACTCACACTCACAATGCAGGTCTACATCCATTCGGGATCCCATGGGTAACGGCTCTGCTATGGCTTTTTGTGACTCTGAAAATCTAATCTACCAAGCAGAAGACGAAGGTGAGGAAGATTGTGAAGTACCAGGGGAACTTGCCAGATTACTACAACAAGAAGAGAGAACCATTCAGCCTCATGAGGAACCAGTGGACACCATCAACCTAGGTACCGAGGAAGACAAAAGAGAAGTCAAGGTGGGTGCCAATCTGGAACCCAGTGTCAAAGAGCGTCTGATTCAGTTGCTACACTAGTATGTTGAGGTCTTTGCCTGGTCGTATGAAGACATGCCATGACTTGATGCAGATATTGTGGTACATTGTCTACCTACAAAAGAGGACTGCCCACCAGTAAAACAAAAGGTATGTCGAATGCGACCAGATATATAAGAGAAGATTAAAGCTGAAGTCATGAAGTAATTCAACGTTGAATTCTTGGCCGTCACCTCTTATCCACAATGAGTTGCCAATGTTGTTCTCGTGCCCAAAAAGGACGGCAAGGTACGAATATGCATGGACTACAGAGATTTTAATAGGGCAAACCCTAAGGATGATTTCCCACTTCCCCACATTGACATCCTAGTTGACAATACGGCGCAGCACAGAGTGTTTTCCTTCATGGATGATTTCTCAGGTTACAACCAAATCAAAATGGCGCCTGAGGACATGGAGAAGACAACCTTTGTCACACAATGGCGAACATTCTGCTACAAGGTTATTTTGTTCGGACTGAAGAATGTTGGGGAAACATATCAGCGTGCCATGGTAGCTCTATTTCACGACATGATACATCACAAAATAGAGGTCTATGTGGAAGACATGATAGCTAGATCTCAAACAGAAGAAGAGCATCTTGATCATTTACAGAAACTGTTTGAGAGACTAAATAAGTACAAGCTGAGGTTGAACCTAAATAAATGCACGTTTGGAGTAAGGTCTGGTAAGCTCATAGGCTTTGTCGTCAGCAATAAGGGTATTGAAGTAGATCCCACCAAGATGAAAGTGATACAAGAGATGCCTTCTCCTCGTACTAAGAAGGAAGTTAGAGGATTCTTGGGACGTTTAAACTACATTTCCAGGTTCATTTCTCACCTGACAGCTACTTGTGAACCAATCTTCAAGTTACTGAAGAAAGATCAAGTAGTCAAATGGAATGATGAGTGCCAAACTTCTTTTGACAAAATCAAAGAGTACCTGCAAGAGCCTCCTGTCTTAATGCCACCAGTTGAGGGAAGACCGTTGATCACGTATCTGACTGTTTTAGAAAATTCAATGGGGTGTGTGTTGGGGCAGCATGACGAGTCTGGCTGAAAAGAGCATGCTATTTATTACCTAAGCAAAAAGTTTACCGACTGTGAAACAAGATATTCACTGCTCGAGAAAACTTGTTGCGCTCTGGCATAGGCTACTCGCCGGCTAAGACAATATATGTTGACCCATACTACCTCGTTGATATCTAAAATGGATCCAATACAATACATCTTTGAGAAACCTGCTCTCTCTGGGAGAATAGTAAGATGGCTGATGATCCTGATAGAATATGACATACAATTTACTACCCAGAAATCAATAAAGGACAGTGTACTGGCTGATCACCTTGCTCACCAAGCTGTAGAAGACTACCAGTCCATGAAGTTCGAATTCCCAGATGAAGACATCATGATGGTAAACAACTGTGAAGAATTCAGGCCATATGACGGACCTGAACAAGGATCCCGATGGACCCTGGTTTTTGATGGGGAATCTAACGCACTCGGCAATGGTATTGGTGTTGTACTCATATCTCCTGAAGGATGTCATACTCCTTTTACTGCAAGACTTTGCTTCAACTGTACAAACAACATGGCAGAATATGAAGCGTGCATCTTTGGTCTCAAAGCTGCCATAAATTTGGGGATCAATCCTTGAATGTACTCGGAGATTCAACTTTGGTCATTAGCCAGATCAAAGGGGAATGGGACACCAAACATCCTAACCTTGTCCCTTACAAAGAATATATGTTGACATTGCTCCCATACTTTGAGAAGATTACCTTCAAGCATTTCCCGCGAGAAGAAAATCAGCTCGCAGACGCACTAGCCACAATGTCATCTATGTTTAAACTTAAAGGGGATAACGAGGCTCCCAAATCACCATTGAACAAATGGATGAACCAGCACACTGTCACGAAATTAATACTAAAGAAGTAGTGGATCATCCTTGGTTTCACGAAGTCAAGAGGTATCTCGAAACCCAAGAATATCCAGAAAGAGCTTCAGTACATGATAAGAAGTTCTTAAGGAGATTCTCAGCTAAATTCTTCCTTAATAATGGCATGCTTTACAAACGCAACCATGACTTTGTGTTGCTTCGGTGCGTAGACAAGGTTGAAGTTGAAAGGATCATGGTTGAATTACATGAAGGCACTTTTAGCACCCATTCCAATGGGCATACAATGGCAAATAAAATCCTACGGGCAGGCTATTAATGTTCTACCATGGAAGCAGATTGCTATCAGCACTCTCGGACCTGCCATAAGTGTCAGATCTATGCTGACAAGGTGCACGTACCTCCGGTTCCTCTGAATGTCCTGACGGCTCCTTGGCCCTTTCCTATGTGGGGCATTTATATGATTGGGGAAATCAAGCCAACAAACTCCAATGGACATCGCTTCATCCTAGTGGCCATTGACTATTTTAAAAAGTGGGTTGAGGTAGCCTCTTTCGCTTCCGTGACCAAGAATGTTGTCGCCCGGTTTATCAAGCAGAAACTCATATGTCGTTACGGTATCCCGGAGAGGATCATTACAAACAATGGTACGAACCTGAACAATACTATGATCACCGCCCTGTGCGAGCAATTCAAGATCCAGAATCACAATTCTTCCCCTTACCGACCAAAGATGAATGGTGTTGTTGAAGCCGCGAATAAGAATATTAAAAAGATCATACAGAAAATGACGGTCACATACAAAGACTAGCATGAGATGCTACCATTCTCTCTCCACGGGTATTGTACCACGGCACACACATCAACTGGGGAAACGCCCTACTCTCTGGTATATGGCATGGAAGTTGTCTTGCCTATTGAGGTCTAGATCCCCTCTCTGAGAATTATGAAGGATGCAGGGTTGAATGAAGAAGATTGGATCCAGACTCAACTTGATCAACTGAACTTAATTAATGAGAAAAGGCTTACTGCTGTTTGCCATGGTCAGATGTATCAAAAACGAATGATCAAGGCTTTCAATAAAAAGGTCAGACGCCAAGTGTATCAAGTTAGAGATCCGGTGATCAAACGTATCATACTGCCACAAGGTGGTCCTAGGGGCAAATGGACTCCTACATACGAAGGACCATTTGTAATCAAAATCATATTCCCTGGTGGAGCGATGATCTTGACTACCATGGATGGCGATGACCTGCTGCACCCCGCGAACACAGACATAGTCAAAAGATACTACGCATAAGAGACCCACTAGGTTGACACACCTAGGAAAAACAAGGGCATCCTGGCGAACTAAAAAAGGTTCGGGAAAAAATTAGGGATAAAACAAAAAAAAATTGTACACCCGGCAAGTTGAAAACCCGAAAGGGCGACTTGGGCAAAAAAGGGTATCCCGGTGGACTGAAAATCCGAAAGGGCGGTCCAGGCAAAAAGTTAGAGAATTAAAGCGTATGACTATTTCCTGTTGAATAAGCTTACAAACAACCTGATAAACTCAGTGGTTCTGATCAATTCAATCAACTTTGGACAAGGAAACAAACAAGCAAGATGCTCAGAGACACGAAGGCTATAGGAGAATGGGAACCCCATGGGATTATTACACATAGTTATCTTTTCATTGTATCAAAATTTCATTTTTTTACGACGGCATTCTCTTACTAGAATGTTTGTCTCATTGTACAAAAATACTTACTCAAAGTCAATACAAAGATATCCCTTTGGAAGTGCAAAACTATATGTTTTTCTTTACTCTTGTGTTTTGTTTACAAAAACGTCCAATAATTCATTTTTGAACATATGCATTTGAACATAATTACTTTTTACAAATGAACAAAATAAAAGACAATCACCGATGGCTTTAAGAGATAGGGAAATCTCTCTAAGTTATCTCCGTAAAATTCCCTGCAGTGTGCAGTTTAATCCCCAGCGGAACAAAGCTTCCAATTATCAATCCCCATCAGAAGTCGATCAAATTCTCAGAATTTCCCAATAGGATTTTACAAGCAGTATACGACATTTCCCTGACAACAGAGCTTATTTCTCTAAGTGGAAATTCATCAACACTTCAACTTCACAACACGAAGACATACACTCCATATCCTCAGCAGCGGTCAGGGATTTATTTTCCTCAATCCAACAAGCAGTGCAGCAAATTAGCTCACATACGCATACATCGCATCCATGTATCATAAACATTGATAACACGAATGCATTATACCATGCATTTCATACAACATGACTTTGCATTTTAGCTAACATTTTACCCTTTTCAGGATAAGGTTAACAGCTACCATTAACAATGTTCAAAGTTTTCAGATACAATTTAGATACGCTCCAGACACGGATGCCATTCTAATACTCATTCAGATTCAACTTTCAAATACAGTTCATATACGCTCCAGACACGGATGCCATTCTAATACTCATTTAGATTCAACTTTCAGATACAGTACAGATACGCTTCAGACGCGGATGCCATTTTGATACTCATTCAGATTCAACCTTTCAGATACAGTTCAAATACACTCCAGACACGGATGCCATTCTGATACTCATTCGGATTCAACTTTCAGATACAGTACAGATACGCTTCAGACGCGGATGCCATTCTGATACTCATTCAGATTCAACCTTTCAGATACAGCTCAGATACGCTCCAGACACGGATGCCATTCTGACACTCATTCAGATTCCTTATCAGATACAATATAGATACACTTCCATACACAGACGCCATTTTGATACTCATTCAGTTGCAACTTTCAGATATAGTTCATATACGCTTCAAACACGAATGCCATTCGGATACATATTCAGGTTCTCTTTCAGATTCAACAATCATTTTTGGATGGTATCTACAAGCCCATCTCAACAACTTTCTATCATCTCACCAAATGGCATCTTTAAGCATATTCCCTCTACCATCAAATCATCGAGTGCAAATTTCTGGGCACTCTAGTGTCAAATCATCTTCCACCTTTGAGTCACGAATGGCGAAACTCGCCAATCTAACTCTTAAGGCTTAAGAATATTGAACAGGGGAAGCTGTTGTACCCCAAAATTTTCCCTCTCACTTATGAAGAATTTGCTCACAAGATCTCCTTTGACTCAAAGACTGCATTAGGGTTGATCAGGCCAAGACACCTCCTTAAGCACTGATGACCAAAATTAGGGTTTGAGTTTGCACAAGGATTTTTGAACTTACAATTCCCCATATGACTTTCATGGATCATTATGGACCCCCAAGGTTACTCATGATAAATTTCAAGGCTTGAATCACACTTTTTGCTCAGTCAATTGAGTAGTTGACCTAAAATTCAGTTGTATTGGGGAAAAAGTCAACCATGGCCAATTTATAGTCAAACTTCATAATTTTTTATCCACATCAACATTTTAAACTCAGATGTTTCATTTGATCAAGTTTGGACCATAATTCCTCAAGAAATTTGATCAAATCTCCAAAAGGGCAAAATGGTCAAAATTAGGGTTTTGATTGGGAAAGGGCAATTTCTGACTTTTGACCTAGAAAATGGTCAATTGGTTTAAGGAATTATCTCAAGAGTCTAATTGCATCATTTTTACCTAATGACATGGTTCAAAATATTGCAAGTCCATTGGATTGATAGATGAATTTTTCAGTCAACTGATCAAAAGTCAATTGTATACTAAAAAGTCAAACTTTGACTTTTTGGTCAAATTCAAGTGCCAAAGATCACAATTCATCAAAACATGTCAAAATATTAAAATTATTCATCAAGAAATCAAAAAGTCAAGATTTCATTTTTAAAAGTCAAAATTTCTAAACTTAGAAATTTTTCTAAGTGTTGGAAATTTCATGTTTTTTCATAACTTTGAGCATAATTTTCACCATGATGCAAGATGATTCAAGAGAAACTTCCAACATAAAAGTTGTAGATCTACATGAAATATACAACTTTTATTTACACAACTCCTTCCAAAAATTCTTGGATCCCAAGTTATAATTTTATGAACATGTGGTCATGAAACAAAAACAGAGAAATTCTGCCCTAATTTGGTCAGGATTTTGACCCAACTTCATGGCACTTTTTCATATAGTTACAAGGGGAATATTCAAACGCAATTCAAAGATGGGTAATAGATCACATTTCTAGCTTTCCAAAATGTCCAATAACTCCTTGAGATCATTCTTGAGTAGGGAGAATCGAAGAGATGAAGTTAGGGTTTTGTCACTAAATTTACAAGGCATTTTGTGATGAACCAAATTCAAAATTCAAACTATGTTGGATAAATACTACTTTGCAGGCCTCAATCTTGTTAGGAACCCCATAATTAATGGTTTACACAGCTATTAGAGGCCTCACTTCAAGCATTCAATGCATGGACATGCTTTATATCCATTTTTGGAAGAAAGGTTACATTGCCATTTTGATAAAGTGACTTTTTGTACAAAACTTGTTCATGAGCCTTACACTTGTTCTCCTCTGATCAAACAAGTCCTATAAATCATGAGAACTGGTTTAGAGACTTACAATCACCCATCCCATTCTTGTACCTCCTCTTGAAACTTGTTTCCCTCTTTTCTTCAAAATCAAGTAACCTAGCCAAAAGCTAAGAACTTGTACTTCTGATTGTCCAAAGCTCTCAAACACTTTTGCTTATAGATACACAAACTATTTGCACCAAAGACACGAATGCTCAAGCCCTGAAAATACCTAGAACTCAGAAATACGTCTCATTCTTCCATTTTCACACAAACTGACCAAAAACTTGAAACTCATAATCTACACGTGCGTTTCTTGGCCTTTTGGTTTCTAAAGCTTCTAAACATCATATAGAGTTGATCCCACACCCTGTTATAGAAATGTAACACCATTAACACTATCCTCCATTTTCAAAAACAGAGTTAGGCACATTGACTTCTCCAGACCATTTCAGCCATCCATTGCTCAAGCTAATATTGCATTAGCTTCCAGGGACCTCAAGGAAGCTAACTTGATCATCACCATCACTTGAAATAAGCTCAAACTCAAAACACGATTTCCAGTTTTGAGGTAAGTTTTCTAACTTTTGAACTCTTCATACAGGCATCATTAATGATTTATTTGTGAACAAAACATGTAGATATCATTGCCCTAAAGCTAACCATGTCCATAGTTTCCATTAATTTTGCTTGAACTTAGAGAATTTTAGGATTGAAATTTCTTAGATTTTTAGGGTTCAGATTAGGGCCATTAAAGTTCATGCTTATATTTGATCTATAGTTTTAATGCTTTACATTTCTGAAACCGTGAGGAAATTTGCTACAAGTTTCATGTTTACAGTTTTCATTTTTAATGAGAAATGAGCAAGTTACAGTTGGTCTGGCTGGAGGTTGAAGATGAAGTCATCAGGGCGCGTTTTGCCTCATATATTTATTGATTTTCCTATGTTAACGAATGTATATCCATCCTAGTGGTAGAAGCGTGCGCCTGTAACCTTTGGGACCTGGGTTCGAGCCTCAGTGGCACCCTTTTGTGTTTTTTCACATTTTTTGCATCATTCTAACTCTTTTTTTTGCAGGCGCCTGGGCCTCTTTGGGCTTTTTGTTGTTGTTTTTTTTTACTAGCTAACCCCCCTGTGGACTACTTGCACCCCTGGCCCAGTTTATTTTATTTTCTTATTTTTATTTATTTTTATTTATTTTATTTTCTTAATATATTTTCTAATATTAAAAAATCATAAAAAATACAACAAAAAAAATAGATTTTCATTTTTACTTAGTTTATTTTATTTTTCTCACAAAAAAATATTTTATATAACTATACTTTATTTATTTTTATTAACTAGTCTTGTAAATTTAAATTAAAACTAGGTTATTATTTATTTTCTCTCACACTAATTAAAATATATTATTTTTGATATAAAAAAGACTAAAAATATTTTATAATGCTATAAATATTTTCAAGACAAAAATACCAAAAAACTTTTCTTATAAACTTAATTTCTTTTATTTTAATTAATAGATTTAGGGTTTTGTTTAAAAATCTTTTCTTAACAAATTTAGGGTTTTACTTTTCATTAATTATTTTTCTTTTAATTAATTATATTAAGACAAAATCCCTTTTCTCTAAAAAATAAACAAATATCCATTTACTTCACATTTTGCATTTTTTACATTTATTCATTTTGTAGATTGTATTCATTTAATTCTGTGTACATTGATACCAATTCAATATGGTTGTAATAGACTAATTAGGTTTACATTCTTGAAATCACCATTCAATTTGTACACCCCCTCCCACAAATGTTGTAATAGCGTAGTAACTTTAAATTCCACAATTTATCGCTTTTATATACAAATGCTAGTAATTAAGGTTTGTATGGAAAGACTAAAACCAATACTTAGAAAACCCTTATTCAAGACAAAAACAAGCATGAAAATAATACACTTGCACACAAACACCCCTGGGGTTATTCCACTTGGTTTCCTTATACAAAATGGCCATATTATGCATGTAAGGTATCTTAGCAAGAACAAGCAAATACAAGATCATAGTCCCTCGATGATGCTATCTAAGTTGCCTTTCAAATGATCTTAGTCCCTAAAAAAGAATGTTAAGATACCTTGCAACATTTCTAATCATGGTTATATGATGACCCACGTCTGTCCCATTTACATCCAAAGATAAGGTTACTTACTAAATCAATGGTAAGATAACAATGTCAAAGGAAAAGAAAAATGAACAAGAAAGACTTTTGAGTAGGTAGAATGCTCCTAATTACTTGCTCAATTTCAAACAAAACATCCTTGTTATTTTCAAAACAAACACCTACACTTTCAAACATCTTACAAACTTGAAAACATTTTCAAAAGATCAAACACTTTGTATACATTCTTACGAACGAGAATCATTACAAAGTTTTCCTAAATAATGGCCTCTTTACAAAATACTTTCAAAAAACCACACTAAGCACAATTTCAAACAAAAATAAAGTGATCTAGCAAGTAACTAAGAGCCCATGGAAAACCATGGATGAAAAGGGTGCTAATACCTTCCCTTTTCATAATCTACCCCCCGAACTCAAGAAATAATCTCAAAGGTATTTCCTGTGCTTTTTCACCTTTCCTTTTGGAAAAAAGAAAAGTCGACGGTGACTCTTGCTAACCGCAACATTTACGATCAAACGCAAAACCCTCAAGTCAGTTCTCCCACCGTATCATAGAATACCTAGAAGCTTTCTGCATATTTAATTTTTAGTTTTGATGCATCAATGCCAAATTGCCATTGTTAGGGTTTTAACCTCTGTTTTAGGGCTTTGAGATGCATGGAAAATTGGACCAAAAGAAGGTTACCATGATACTCGTGAGATCAAAACGAGTTGATCTGTATGCTTAAAATTGATTTATCATGACTGGTTTTGATTTTTGAGGTTTGCAGGGTTGTAGCTACAGTGGGCGTCCATAGGTAAAAGGGTTGGTATCTAAAGCCACGGTCCAGGGAAGAAGAAGGTGGTGTGGCAGCCAACCACTGGCCAATTTAAATTTGCGCGCGTTTTCAGGCATAAGGCGTGCGTAGTTATTATAATATTGTTTGTCTATTATATTACCAGATAAGCATTATAGCGCATATGGCAGGGAGTATGGGCATGTGAAGCAAGGGACCTGGATTTGATCCCAGGTCCAAACATTTTCTTATTTTCTGAACAATTCCTTACAGATCCAGCGTATCTCAATGCCTAGCATCCACCGTGCGCCCCAGATTCCGTCCCTCAGATCCATCATCATACAGATCTCATGCTCCAGCTTTGAGGGACCACCATGAACCATCAGAAGAGAGGTGCACTGGACCAAACGCCAGACCCTGGGCCATCTTTGGGTCTAACAGAAAATTTGGCAGCATACCCCCCCCCCCCAAATTGCTCCACACCAGGCCCAATTCTAATTCTTTTCTTTCTTTTTTTTATTTATTTGCCTTTAATTATATTTTACCACAAAATAATTTTTTTACTATTACTAAATCAGAGAAAATCATAAAAAAGGGTAGAATTAGGTTTTTATTAAAATTAGTTTTATTTTGGCAAATTAATTATTTTGATTTGATTGTTTTCATAATTAAAATTAATTAGACAAATTAGGTTTAATTCGTAAATATTTAATTTTCTCAATAAAATACCAAAAAATGTTTTTTTTAATTAATTAGACTTATGTTAAGATTTAAAATATTTTTCTCAATAATAAAAATACAAAAAATATTTTCCTTTTAATTGATTAGATTTTTTTTAGGACCTCGACTTCATTCTCGTATTTATTTCGTCGCGCGCGTCCTTATTTTCTTTATTCTTATTAAACATTGTAATTGTTCCCAAGTTGTAATAGTTAAATTAGGTTTAATATTTCGCTTATCATTTTTTCTGGGTTTTTGAATATGTAATCCCCTCCCCCAAAGCCTTGTAATAGTTAGGGTTTTAATTTCTTTCTTTTAATTTCCGCAACTATTTAACTGTTAGATGTATAGAAAATAGGCTTGCATGAGAAAGATAAATGATTAATAGAGTAGAAAACCCTAATTATGTAAAGATAATTAACTAAAAAAAACACTCGCACATATTCACTCCTAGGGTGTGCCCCATTTGGTTGCCTCGGAAATAATGGTCGTGTCCCTCGAGTGTAGGGATACCTTAGCAATGACCCGTGAATCAAAATAGTCATAAAGATCATAGTCCCTACTTGTCCCTCGAGTTGCCTATGAATTGATCTTATGATGATAGTCCCTTTGAAATGTTAAGGTATCTTTACTTGTTTCCTTCAGAGACCATTTCGTCCCTTCGAACGTCCCTTTATAAATCCAACGATAGGGCTACCTACTCCTTAATAGCAGGATAGCATTGTCTAAAGGAAGACAAACTGACTTTTTTCGAGTAGGTAGAAAGTTCCTAGGTACTTGCTCAAACAAACAAATTTTACACAAACACTTTTCAAAACAATTTTCAAAATAACTTCGTCACACTCTTGAGGACCGATACAAGGGTTATCACGAAGTAAAACTTTTTTTCAAAAACAAGCACACACAAGAAATTTAAAAAATGAGCAAGTACCTAAGAGCCCGTGGAAAACCACGGATAGAAATGGTGCTAACACCTTCCCTTTCTATAATCTACCCCTCGTACTCAGAAACATCTCGAAAAAGGTTTTTTCTGTTCTTTTTCCTTTTCCTTAGTTGGATAAAATAAAAGTCGGTGGTGACTCTTGCTTACCGCAATATTTGCGAATACAAAATGCAAACCAGTATAACAGTCGGTTCTGCCACTGTATCACAGAACTGGCGACTCTGTTGGGGAATAAATAATAAGTGGGGTACACCTTAGGATCTAGGTCATTTTAAAATTGCTTTCTTGTTTTGCTTTACCTGCTTTATATTCAAGGGTTTTGTTTGGGTATTATTAAAGATCCTACACCCGGATCTGGGGACACTTTTTAGGTAAACAGCAATAGATCGTGGAGACTGTACGACATAGACCGATATGGTTTAAGTGATGGATGTGTTGGTGTGATACTTTGGTTGGTACCAGTATCCTTCGTGTGGAAACGAGGAGAATACGGGGCCGCCGCGTGGTGTCGTGAAGCACTAACGGATCTTAGAACCTTAGTTGAACATACTTAGCCATTAGAAAGTAGTGAGATAGCCGGCCTCGGTATAAAGCTGAGGATTGGTTGATACTCGATGCAACACTCATTGAGATTAGACTTTAGGGATATTTCGGCCGCAAGAAAAGATTGCCTGAGCTGAAACAATGCCCGATAAAGGATGATCAGTGATATTGAGAATCTTTAGAACCCGGTTACTTTTCTAAGACAGGTTTGAAACCAACTAAACTTCAAGAGGGTACTTACCTTTAACCTCATGCAAGCCTTTGAACCTAAGGTCTATTGTGTGTTTTGCTTGTGTGTGATTTATTCTGTTTGAACATAACATCATGCATCATAACATAGCATCCATTCTTATTACACTAACCATTTCAAGGACCAAGGGAATTTATCTTTGTTCTATTTTGTAGATCATGGCTTCCGCTCATAGAAACACTATTCGAATCAACTTTGTGTGAATACCTCCCCAGCTCAACGAGCTAGTATCAAGGGTCCCTGAAACTTCCGCGTTCACTAAGAGACATGGACGACTTCTCAACTTAGTCACTTCAAACTTTGATGAGAAGATGATGAGTGTACTCTTTCAGTTCTTTGATCCCAAGCACCACTGCTTCACCTTCCCAGACTATCAGTTGGTGCCTACCATGGAAGAGTTCTCACAGCTATTGGATATATCTATTCTTGAACAGTTGCCTTTCACAGGTTTATAAGAGGTTTCTAAGCCAGAAGTCATTGCCTCTTCCTTGTATATGAAATGGGCCGAGGTGGAATCCAATTGGGAAACGAGAAGCGGAGTCAAGGGTTTTCTAGACAAGTTCCTGATGGACAAGGCCCAGCTGTTTTGGGATGATATGGACTTTCAGGCTTTTGAGGAGGTCTTGGCCCTTCTAATCTATGGGTTAGTATTATTCCCTAATCCAAACTTATTCATAGATGTGAATGCTATCATGATCTTCCCCTCTCGCAACCATGTGCCTACCTTGCTCAGAGATATCTTGCATGCTCTCCATACTCGTACCATGAAGAGAAGAGGGGTTCTTATGTTATGCATGCCATTGCTGTCGAGGTGGTTTATTTCTCACCTCCCTAAGTCCGCACTGAAGAATGAAGAAGGTTTGGGTTGTCGCAAAGGATAATGTCACTCGCTCACACGGATATTCTCTGGCATTCCCGAGCTATGGGAGATACTGCTATTATTGACCGCTGCGGGGAGTACCCTAATGTCCCATTACTTGGCATTAGAGGAGGCATAACTTACAATCCTTGTTTAGCTCTGCGACAATTTGGTTACGCCCGAAGGGATGGTCCCCATGAGTTACTTATCGAGGGCATTGTATTTAACTATGAGGATGATGTTCAAGGGTATCGCCAGAAGTTCATACGAGCTTGGAGCATGGTAAACAGATCTGGAGCCAAGGATTTGGAGTCGAAGGCTTCCATTCCTATGGAGCCTTATCTCCAATGGGTACGAGCTCGCGCCCAGAAACTTATGATGCCCTACATGGCTGTTTTACCAGTGATTGTGGAACCCACTACTGAAGGGGGTATTCCTTACACGGCTCTCCATCCAGATATGCCCACCGATCTTGGAGAACTACAGAGGTCTTGGATTCAGTTAAAGAAAGAGCGGGATACATACATGGATCAGTTCTATACCCAAGAGAGGAAGGTTTTAGAGCTCACAAGGCAGCTTCATGAGGAAAGAAGCCTTAATGTCTATCTCGGCATAAAGAGGAAGCATCCATGGGAAATTTGATTTTTTTCTAGTTTTTTAGAATTGTTTTAATTGTAACGCCTAAAAGGCAATTAAACCTTGAATTCTACTATAAAATCTTTATTTTATTTTGGTTCGCAAATTTAAATTTCCCAAAGTCTTTGAAATCATTAGATACGCATCCCATCCATAAACACTGCATATACAGGTACCATTACAGGCTTCTCGTCTTCTTCGCTATTTATTTCAGTAGAAATGTCTTCTGAACAAAGCATCAAAGATCTTCAGGCACAAAATGCCCAATTCCAACAGATGTGTTAGAACATAGTTTGATTCTACAACCCGTGATTAGAGTTTTGATGATAACAAAATACAAAGAATAATTAAATTCAAAGATATATACAAAGAATAATTATGCTCCTTAAAATTATGTTTTGTATATGCAGAAGTTCTGATGGAATTAACATCAGAATGGAATCAGCATCAGAAGATCAGCAATATGTGTTACACGCTGAAGCTACCAGATTATACGCTGAAGTTTGATGACCAGAATTTGCGCCTAAACAAGTACACTCTGACTCTGATCAAAGACATCTTTACCAAGTCATCAACACTCTGAAGTGTTATCAGCAGTTAAAGCAAAGAAGACTCTGAAGCGTTATTAATTATTCAAGACAGAATTAAAAGCTAACAACTTTCTTCAGACAAGATCTTCTTCAAAAGGAAAGTGTGTTATTATCATTAAACTTGCTTTATGGACAACGTATCTTTGCCTTGCCTATATAAACAAGTCTTCTTGTGAAAAGAAGCATGTACGTACGCACACAACAATTTGTCAAGCCTTCCAAACCACGCATATTTAAAGCTTTAGCAAATTCATTTTATTCCAAGCTTAATTTGTGTAACTATCACAGTTTTGATATATTGTTTTGTTAGAAAACAACAACACATTCTTGTTCAATTATTTGTAAAATATTTCCTTGAGATAAACCGGTTTGTGGTTATACTCAAGAAGACTTTAACAGTTGTTAAAGTAGCTGTTGTAATCCTTTGAGATTAGTGGATTAAGACCTCGTTGGAGAGAGGAGAAATCACCTTGACTGGTGGACTGGAGTAGTTTGAGATCAAACGAACCAGGATAAAAATATTGTGTCTTAAACTGTTTTGATTTAAGTTTTTCAATTCAACCCCCCTTCTTGTGTTTTTCACATCTTCAATTGGCATCAGAGCGCCTGGTTCTGAGCTTATAACACTTAACCGTGTCAGTACAAGATCCAGTGTCAAAAAAACACAATGGCAGGACCAAGTCAAAACATCAACAATGACAACAATGAAGAAAGGGACAGATTCAGTGGCAAACCTCCAGTCTTTGATGGAGAGAACTTTGACTATTGGAAAGACAGAATTGGGAGTTTCTTTCTGGCCCATGATACTGATCTGTGGGACATGGTGACTGATGGATACACGCACCCAATGGATGGACGTGGTCAGAAGATTGACAGGAAAATGATGTCTGATCAGCAAAAGCGTGAGTTCAGAAATCATCACAAGGCCAGAATAATTCTTCTCAGCGCCATCTCATATTCAGAATATGAGAAAATATCAAAAAGAGAAACTACCAAGAATATGTTTGATTCTCTGAGAATGACGCATGAAGGCAATATTCAAGTCAAAGAAACCAAAGCCCTTGTGCTCATTCAGAAGTATGAGGAATTCAAGATGGAAGATAGTGAATCAATAGAAGCTATGTTTTCAAGATTCTAAATTCTTGTTGTTGGTCTAAAAGTTCTTGACAAAGGGTATTCCACTTCTGATCACGTTAAGAAGATCATCAGAAGCTTGCCAAAACAGTGGAGGCCAATGGTCACAACACTTAAGCTAGCCAAGGATCTCAACAAAATCTCTCTGGAGGAACTTGTTAGCTCCCTCAGAAGTCACGAGATAGAGCTAGAAGCAGATGAACCTCAAAAGCAAGGTAAGCCATTAGCTTTAAAATCTAACAGAAAATCTGACTCCAAAGTTTTGCAGGTTTTGGAAGAAACCTCTGATGGATCCTCATCAGAAGAAGATGAACTGTCTCTTCTCTCTAGAAGGGTGAACCAACTGTGGAAGCAGAGGCAAAGGAAGTTCAGGAATCCCCGAAGATCATAAAATCAGAATGAGTCTTCCTCCAGATACAGAAGATCAGAATCCTCCTCTAGACACAGAAGATCTAAAGGTTCCTCAGGATACAGAAATCCAAACAACAAAGACATCATCTGCTATGAGTGTAACGAGCAAGGGCACTACAAAAGTGATTGCTCAAAGCTTCAGAAGGAGAAGCCCAAAAAGAAGTTTGGCAAGGAAAAGAAGAAAAGTCTCATGGCTACATGGGATGATTCTGACACATCTGAAGCTGACTCAGAATCAGATAATGAAAGAGCAAACATAGCTCTCATGGCAAACGTCTCTGAAGACAGTGAAGCCTTTGGCTCAGACTCTGAATCAGATACAGAAGAGGTATTCCCTGACTTTACTATAAATTTTACTAAGGCTAAATTAGCTGAAAGCCTTAATGAAATTCTGGAAAGGTATCAGCAGATCAGAGTCAAATTTAGAAACCTGAAAAGGAATCTTGCTTTTGACTCTGATAAGACTGAGAGTCTCATATTGGAGAATTCTGAGTTAAAAGATAAAATTTCAAAATTAGAAAACCAATTGCAAAACTCTCAGAAGGAAACAATCCCTGAAACTCCCAGCAATGTTGATGAGATCATCAAAGAGTATGATCACAGCTTTCAGAAGTTTCTAGCTAAAAACATAGACAGAAGCAAAATGGCTTCAATGATCTATGGAGTTAGCAGAAATGGCAGAAAAGGGATAGGATATCAAGGTAAGGTACCTACACCAAAAAATGCCATGGATTTAGTTATAAAACGTACTCCACTTGATTCACACTTTATATATGGGCACACACATGACATAAAATATACAAATAGTGATTACTCTGTCAAACCAAAATTCAACCAGAGTTTTGGTAAAACTAACAAATCAGGACCCAAGAAAATGTGGGTACCTAAGGATAAAATAATACATGTGGCAGATATCTTTAGCAGCAAAGCAAAGACACCAATCATGGTACCTGGACTCTGGCTGCTCACGACACATGACAGGAAGAAGGCATATGTTCCAAAGCCTGGAACTTAAGCCTGGAGGCCACGTAGGCTTTGGAGGCAATCAAAGAGGAAAGATCATTGGCTCTGGAACAGTAGGTAATGGAAATCTTCCCTCTATAAGTAATGTTTTATTAGTTGATGGATTAATGCATAACCTGTTATCCATAAGTCAATTAAGTGATAACAGTTATGATATAATCTTCAATCAAAATTCATGCAAAGTTGTTAGTCAGAAAGATGGGACTATCCTATTTAATGGAAAGAGGAAAAACAACATTTATAAAATCAAACTTTCTGAACTGAAAAGTCAGAATGTAAAATGTCTTCTGTCTGTTAACAACGAGCAATGGATCTGGCACAGAAGATTGGGACATGTTAGTATGAGAAGAATATCTCAGATTAACAAACTCAATCTGGTCAGAGGACTTCCTAACCTGAAGTTCAATTCAGATGCTCCGTGTGAAGCATGTCAGAAAGGAAAGTTTGCAAAACCTGCTTTCAAATCCAAAAATGTTGTTTCCACCTCTAAGCCATTAGAACTTCTGCATATTGACTTATTTGGACCAGTAAAAATTGCTTCAGTCAGTGGTAAGAAGTATGGGTTAGTAATCGTAGATGACTATAGCAGATGGACATGGGTAAAGTTCTTAAGGCACAAGGACGAGTCACACTCTGTGTTTGTTACCTTCTGCAACCATGTTTAGAATGAAAAGGATCTTAGAATCGTCAAAGTCAGAAGTGATCATGGTAGAGAATTTGAAAATAAAGATGTTGAATTATTCTTTAATGAAAAAGGCATTCTGCATGACTTCACTTGTCCTAGAACTCCCCAGCAAAATGGAGTTGTAGAACAAAAGAACAGAACATTGCAAGAAATGGCCAGAACCATGATCAACGAGACTAACGTTGATAAGATCTTCTGGGCAGAGGCAATAAACACAGCGTGTTACATTCAGAATAGAATCTCCATAAGACCTATTCTGGAAAAGACTCCATATGAATTGTGGAAGAACAGAAAGCCCAACATTTCCCATTTTCACCCATTTGGATGTACATGTTTTATTTTGAATACAAAAAATTATTTGAACAAGTTTGACTCTAAAGCACAAAAGTGTATTATGTTAGGATACTCTGAACACTCAAGAGGGTACAGAGTATACAATACAGAAACACAGATTGTTGAAGAGTCAATCAGTGTTCGGTTTGATGATAAGCTTGACTCTCAAAAGTCAAAGCAGAATGAATTCCTTGCAGGTATGGAAGTTGAACTCACAGACACTGAAGACAAATTATCAGAAGCTCTCAACAGAGACACTCCCTCAACA
The DNA here is from genome assembly GCA_948472305.1 of Vicia faba. Taxonomy (NCBI): domain Eukaryota; kingdom Viridiplantae; phylum Streptophyta; class Magnoliopsida; order Fabales; family Fabaceae; genus Vicia; species Vicia faba. The sequence continues at coordinate 67,697 of CATIWC010003474.1, read as the reverse complement.
TCAGAAATAGTCACTGCAAGCAACCCAGCACCCTCTGTTGATCAACTCCAGAAAAGACCATCCAGAAGCAGCATTGATCACCCAGAAGAAACAATCTTAGGAAGGAAGGAAGATCCAATCAGAACAAGATCTACCTTCATAAACTCTGAAGAATCCCTCATGGGACTGGTTTCTCTAATTGAACCAACAACAATTGATGAAGCACTTCTGGACAATGACTGGATTCTGGCAATGCAAGAGGAGCTAAATCAATTTACAAGAAATGACGTATGGGATCTGGTTCCGAAACCAAAAGGATTCAACGTCATTGGTACAAAATGGGTGTTCAGAAACAAACTGAACGAACAAGGTGAAGTCATCAGAAACAAAGCACGGCTGGTAGCACAAGGTTATAGTCAGCAAGAGGGGATAGACTATACAAAAACCTTTGCTACAGTCGCCAGGTTAGAATCTATCAGACTTTTAATTTCATTTGTTGTTAATAAAGGCATCACTCTGTATCAGATGGATGTCAAGAGTGCATTCTTAAATGGCTATATAGAAGAAGTGGTATATGTGCACCAACCCCCTGGTTTTGAAAGTTCCAAAAATCCAGAATATGTTTTCAAACTAAAGAAGTCGCTCTATGGTCTGAAACAAGCTCCCAGAGCTTGGTATGAAAGACTAAGTAACTTCCTGTTAGAAAAGGAATTCATCAGAGGGAAAGTGGACACAACCTTGTTCTGTAAGACAGTTAAGAATGACATTTTAGTATGTCAGATCTATGTTGATGACATCATATTTGGATCCACTAAACCCTCTCTGGGAAGAGAGTTTGCTAAATATATGCAGGCAGAATTTGAGATGAGCCTAATGGGGGAACTAAAATTCTTTATGGGCATTCAGATTAATCAAACCCCAGAAGGAACTTACATTCATCAGAGCAAATATGTCAGAGAACTTATGAAGAAATTTGATCTCTCAGAATGTAAGCCATCAAGGATTCCAATGCATCCCACGTGCATTCTGGAAAAAGAAGAGGTAAGTAAAAAGGTAGAACAGAAGGTCTACATAGGTATGATTGGTTCTCTTCTCTATCTGACGGCTTCAAGGCCTGACATTCTATTCAGTGTTTGCATTTGTGCTAGATTCCAATCAGATCCTAGAGAATCTCACTTAACAAGAGTTAAGAGAATTTTCAAGTATCTGAAAGGTACTGCTAATCTGGGTTTGTTTTATAGAAAAATCAAATGATTACAGCCTAGTAGGATACTGTGATGCTGATTTTGCTGGAGACAGAGTAGAACGTAAAAGCACTTCTGGAAGCTGCCAGTTTCTGGGAGAAAATCTGATCTCATGGTCCAGCAAAAGACAATCCACAATAGCTCTATCAACAGCAGAAGCTGAATACATAGCAGCAGCTGGATGCAGCACACAAATGCTCTGGATGAAAAGTCAACTTGAGGACTTCAATATATTTGAGAGTAACATCCCTATCCTCTGTGACAATACTTCTGCTATTTGTCTCAGTAAAAATCTTATTTTGCATTCTAGGGCTAAGCATATAGAAATAAAACATCATTTTATTAGGGACTATATTCAGAAAGGGATTCTCAATTTAAAATTCATTGACACAGACCATTAATGGGCTGATGTATTTACAAAACCTCTTTCTGAAGATAGGTTTAACTTCATTCTGAAACATCTCAGCATGAAGCTTTTCCCAGAATAAACTGTTTTATTTACATATCTTAATCTTCAGAATTTTTGTTATTTTCTGTGAACTGCTGATCAACCTGCCTTTAGAATTTTAGAAGTACATATTGTATCAGAATCTATCCATGAAGATCTGAGCATTTCATTTCAAGGATAGAAGTGTGATGTTCACGTAAGCAAACAATTGTAATCCATTCATCAGCTACCTTCTGAGGCTGAACACGCATTCACTTTTCGGAAAGGTCAAAAGCGCTGATTGGGTGCATTGAGACACATGTCATGGGTAACCGTTCCAATATCTTTCTGAATCCCCTAAAATCAGCTGTCATTAATGCTTATAATCATTACAATTTATTTCTCTCTCTTGCAGTTTATGTTTTCAAAATCTATTTAAACGCATTTTTCACTCTTTATACTCTTTCACGTTCACTTTCTCTACAATCTAATTGCTTTCAGTTTGCATTTCCTCCAAAACCCTTTCATTTTCTTCTCAAATTTTCTGTGTGAACATAGCTTCCTCAAGCATCCCAAACACCAATTATCAGAGAACAGAATCCATAGAACAATATGAAGAACCATTCAGAACTCTCCTCAAGCCCATTGACAACTTAGAAGTGCTTTCAGAATTGATTGTGGACTTTGAAAGTCTTCAAGAAAATGGGTTCAATCTTTCTGAAGAAGTAAAGGCTCAAGGATGGAACATGTATTTTGACCGTCTTCTAGGTCTAACGTTCCCAATCCTTATGAAGGAATTTTAGATTCATGCTTCATCCTCCAACCATCAAGTCACTTCGTATGTAATGGGGAAGAAGATAGTCATAACTGAAGATCTTATTGCAAGACTGATAGGTTACAGTGGTGGTGGCGTAAGGTGTATAGGCATGGATGAAAGATGTGCTGATGTCGCTTCAATTGCTAAATAAATTTTCACTCTGGGTCTTCCCTCCAGCAAGATAAGGGATCTGAAGGATCATCACAGAATATGGGCCAAGATTATTCTGGGATGCATAAACCACAGGAAGCCAACCAGCTCTCCTGACTACATAAACATAGATCAGTAGTTTCTAATCTACTTCATCTCCCAGAAGACTAAGGTGAATCTGGCTCACTTATTGTTCAATCATCTGAGGACCAGTGTTAAGGAGACTAGAGAAGATGAGCGCACTAAAAGGGACTGGATACCCCTTGGAAGGCTCATATCAGATATTCTGACAGAGGATAGGCTGATAGAGCATCTAAAAGAAGCACGGGAAATCAGCTCTTTAGAGGCAACTGCTGGAAAGCCTTTGAATGCGAAGAATCTAAAAAAGATGAAGATTATTGAGAACATCAAGAAGGAACCCAGTGTTGCTTCTTTTGCAACAATCACCAGTAGAAGGATTCCTCTGGATGATTTCCCTATGTTCTCAGAAATTGATTCCAAGCCTGAGATTATAGTCAGATATCTGGATGCATGCAAGGCAGATGGTACTGCATCAGAGTTAAATATTCAGGACTTGCAACAGAAGGCTCTAGAAGTTGTGCTGAAGAAGAACAAGAAAAGGAAGGAAGCAGCAGAAGGATCATCCCAGCGGACTCCCAAAGCTGCTAAAAGGAAAGGTAATCCTTCTACTGTTAATGTTTTAGAATCAATATCTTTATCAACATCTGAACTAATTCCTACCCAACCAGAGATTCCTACCCCTCAAACCTTTGATGATTTTGACATAGGGTTTGACCCCTCAGAAACTTTAACTCTTAGAGGAACTCACTCCCTACCTATCAATCTAAATATTGAGACAACTCAACCAGAACTTGCAAAAGTTCTGTCAGATATTGAAACTTTTGACCAGAATATTTCTGCTCCCATACCAGAAAATTCAAACTCTGAAGCCACCACAGAAGCACCACAACAAGAAATTCCCCTCTCTCCACAACTAGAAATACCACTACATCCATCTCCTCAACCAGAAATTCATCCACCTTATCCACAACCTGAACAAGCACAACCAGAAGTTCAAACTTCTGAGATCCAATCTTTTGAGACCTGTGAACCAGAATCTCATAACACTCATTCCAACCAATCTGAAGAACCCACTTCATATTTTGATACCATTCCTATTCCAGGTATCACTGAACCTCTGGCCATCCGCATGCCCCTGACCATTCTGGATATTCCCCAAATTCCCTCTTGACTAGAATCAACTCCACCAAATTCTCCAACTAGTCCAATAATTATACCAGACTCTCCCACTCCCTCACCAAAGAATAACCCAGATGACAACGCCAAAACTGTCATTGATTTAACTGTTTTTGAACGTCTTGCTGCCATAACCCACAAAATAGCCATTCCAAAACCAAAACTATCTGAACCCTCACCAGATGTTGGTACTAGTTTATTGATATTTGAAACAGAAATGCAGAAGTGGATAACTTCCCTGAAGCAAGCTAGTCTTGAGATGATTAATCCTGCTGCTTCAGATTATCTTTGGACAAGTTTCAGAAAATGGATAAGTTCTGAAACTCATAAGAAACAAGAACAGAGCTACGGACAAGTTCAACAGAACTTCAGTAATCTGCTAAAGGTAATTGAAGATCAAGTTCTGAGCCAACTGCCCAAGGAAGAAGTTCTCCCTCTGGACAATGCTCCCTGGTCAGAACATCGTCCAGCAGACAAAGTTCAACCAGAGTCAGAAGATCTCATTCTGACTGATACTCCAGAGCAGATGATTCCTGCAGAGGAACTGGTTCAAAAAGATGACGTTGTAGAATGCTCTGAGAAGCATCCAGTTACTGAAGATTCTCAAGCTTCCTCCTATGAAAGGAAGACTCTGGAAGAACTGAAGAGAGTAGATACTATTATACAGGAAAGGATGGATAAACAGGATGACAAAATTTCGGAAATCAAGAGCATGTTAACCAAACAAGAGGAAACCAACACCAAGATCAAGGGCTTGTTGGAAGCTTTGTTCACGCGCCTTCCTCCTCCATCTTAGATTTTACTTTGTTTTAAAATTTGTTTATCTGTAATATTTTCTACATTGCTGCTGTTCTGAACTTCTTATCGTTGCTTCTAATTTTAATATAAATCCTTTTTGGCTCTGATTATATGTTCTTTTTGATAATTGACAAAAAGGGGGAGAAAGAATAAGATATTTTCAATAACGGATTACTGAGACATAAGTCTCAAACATTCTGATCTACTTAATTTCTTTCTTCTGAAAAGCTTGAACATGTACAAAACTCTGATGAAAGACGTTGTCAAAGTCTGATGCTTGAAAATTCTGGCTACAGATACTCAATGTCACGTCCAATGTTATGACACCGTATCTGACTTACTATATGACAGTAAATACAAAAGCAGTAAATAACACAGTCAATTGTTTACCCAGTTCAGTGTGCAACAACACCTACTCTGGGGGCTACCAAGCCAGGGAGAGAATCCACTATAAGAGATGTTAATTCAGGAATAAACCAACCAGTTTATCTCCTTCACTTAAGACCTACCCAATGCAATTCTAATCTAAGTACAACTTAAACCTGAGTTCCTACTCACTCCCCCTCAATCACAGCAGTGATACATAAACAAATTTGACTTGAGAATTGTTGAAGACACTCTTCAAAACACACACTTGATTAAGCTACACAGCTTTTTAATCAAGTAACACAATCACTCGTGCTTCACAGCTTTGAGTGATGTACACAACTAACTTGACTCTGCTTCACAGCTTTAGTCAAGTAACATTCAAACACTCTTGCTTCAAAGCTTTGAGTGCTACACAACCCTTACAATTGAAACCTATTCCAAGACACTTATCACAATGATAATTGCTTGGAGTACAATAAACAAATCTATACAGATTACAAACTTGATCTTCTAATCAACCAGCAGAGATAGATTCAAAAACCGCAGCTCTGTTGAATATATAGCAGCTGCAACTTCAGTTAGGGTTTCCAAAAACCTAGGGTTGATTCCTCTTGACCTAATGACCAGGTCACAGTACTTTGTTGATCAGGTTAGGATTGAGCGAGGTTACTCCTCAGAAAACGCAGGATTCTGTTTAAGAAGGACTGAGTTATTTCCTGAAAAAACTCAGACTTATCCAATCCTGTAATCCTGCTAGTTCAGAACAGGATGTCATAACATCTGTTATGACATCTGAGAAAACCTGTCTACTGATTAGCTAAATGTGATCATTTTGCAAACATGCTCAGATACACACTTATAAACATCAGTATTTGAGTTACAATATTTTTCTGCATATGTACCTAAAGAGTTAGTACAACCTGAACTAGAATGTTATGACATCAGTCATGACATTCACACATACACTTGGAATTTACCAAAAATGCAAGCCAATTCCTAAACACCTACAAACTCCCCCTTTGGCAGATTTTTGGCTAAAGTCCCTAAACAATCAGAGATAGATAGATAGCAGCAGAAATAAATGACGACAGCAGAAAAATATAGTGTTAAGTACTAATTAAGCAGTACCAAATATTCTCCCCCACTTTAGCCACAAATGGGCCAAAGATTACATGTTTATAAAGTTATACAGTTATCCAAGACAAAACAGCAGAACATACTTCCAAACTCCACTAGTAACACCACCAAGCAGCAATCATCCTTCAAGTACTGTCATCAGACTCAGAGGAGCCACTTTCTTCAATGTTTAGCTGTCCTTCATCTTCTTCCCTCATGCTTGCTTCAGCTTCTTCCTTTTCTAGCTTGGCAATTAGTGCTTCTAGGGTCCTTTTTCTAGCATCCAGATCTTTGCAAGTTTCTTTTAAGACAGCTATGACATCTGATGTTTTGGACTGGCTCTTTGCAGACGATGTCTCAGCTGATGTTATGACAATGTCTGGAGCATGGAATCCCTGAAACAGTTTGTAGTGCAGGCCAAGGGCAGGGGCTCTTTTGCAGACTGTATCTCTTGCTACAAGTATGTCAGGATATTGTGCAAGGATGATTCCACAAAGGAGGGAGGGAAAGGCAATTGGTCCTTTGACAGCATAACTGCCAGCATGCTTCAAGGTTTGTTCAAAAATGTACCTTCCATAGTCAAAGGCAGTCTTGGTTCCTACAGCATAGATGAATCTCCCCAATCCTGTGGAGATGGTTGATTTGTGATTTGTAGGCACCCAGTTTGCTGCACCTATTTTATGCAAGATGGCAAATTTCATGCTGAGTTTACTAGCATTCAACTTCCCTTTCAATGGCCAGCACTTTACTTGCCTGGCAGTGATGGTCAAGCATACTTCATTGTCAGTTGCCTCTAGATCAGGACAGTCCTTATTCGTTCTTCCAAGAAACTTGTTGATTTCTGATGGAGAGAACTTGACCCTTCTTCCTCTAACAAACACACTCTCAAAGTCAGCTGACCTCCCATCAGCACAATTATTGGATAAGTTCACTACAAACTCTTTAACCAGATTTTCATAACATTTGCCAAACTTCATCACAGTCTTTATTAGCCCAGCATTCCTGATCAGCTCCATGATGTCTTTGCACTCCAAAGCATCATTGTTGAGTTCTCTCTCCAAGGCTATTCTCTTCAAGCAAACATACTTCCACCTGTTTGCATTATCAGGATGATGAAAGGAGATGTTGTCAGTTGGCACTTCAGGCACTCTAGCAATCTTGCTGGAAGGGAGCTTCCTTCTGATGGGAGCATTGTCAATGTCAATCTCAAATTTTGATTCATCATCAGAGTCAGAAGTTTCAGGTTCTTTTCTTTTCTTGGAGATTGGTTGTCTAGCAGTCAGCACCTGTGCCTTCTTCCCTTTAGTCTGAATTTTTTCAGCCATCCCTTCAGCCTTGGACTTCTTAGGTTTAGCAGTCTCACTACTTTTTCTTTTCATCAATCTCCTAGCAATGATAGGGTTCACATTAGCAATCAGTTCATTATCTGAGTACTCTTCATCCACATCAATGATAGGTGGATCAGCAGCCTTTTCAGAGGGATTCTGAATGTTGTCTTTTGGTGTCACAACATCCTCAGTGACATCTATATTTTCAGAACCTTCCACATTTGGACTTTCAGATTGATTCAAAGGAATAGAAATCCCCGGTACAGATTGGTTGCCACTCAGAATGCTAGTAACCAGTCTAGCAATAGCTTGGTGTACTTGAACTGTTCCTTCTTTATTAGGTATAGTAGATGAAGGAAGAGCAGAATTACCAGAGACTGCAGCTTGAGCTCTTCCTGCATGTCTGGTCCTGAGCTTCTTGATTTTGGCTGGGTTAGTTGCCATCTCCCTGAGAGGAGTGACCTCAAGTACTTCAGATTCTATGCATGTCGTGATTGCCCTAGAATCTTGATCAGATGACGATGATGATGAGTGAGACGAAGCCGCCATAGTGGAAGATGATGTCTGAGACATTGTGTTTAACGTTGAGTAGCAGTAGCAATTTGAGAAAGCTCTTTGATTGGGAGGAGAAAACAGGTTGCAAGGATGAGAAAGATAGGGAGTACAAGGGAGTCTTTTCAACTTCTGAAGGCTTTTGAAGGAATTGTGAATGAATATGATCAACCCACTAAATATAGACTTAATGGAATTAATCCCTTCAACCCTTGTTTTCAGCAAAACTAATTGCTATAATTTCTCATGTTGGTGAATACCCAATCTGCCCTTCAAATTTTCAAGTTGATTTCCAACAAGCGCCTTGATAGAAGAATCAGTTAGCTGAAGCTCAGAGAACCTATGTTTCAGTTCAAATGATTTCTTCTCTCCAAAGTCAATAGGGTTTAAGGAAATGTTGAATGTTTTCAGATTATCACACCACAATGTCACAACATCTTGTGTAACATTGTCTTCAGATAGCATCTGTGTTGACCAGAATTTTTGAGAACAGAATTTATGAGACTTGTTCTTTGCCACATCACATATACTATCAGCCTGTAGTTTAGGAGTTCTTCTGACATCTTCCATAGGAATAGCTCTTTTCATTCCTTCAAGTTTATGCTGCCACTGTTTCATATCTTTTTCTTCTTTGATGATTTGACTCCAAGTGTGGATATCAGTGTTCTCAGGCTGCCACACATAACAGTTATTTTTGGATTTTATCCCTCTCATTACAATATCTAGTTTTTCATTAAACACTAGACATTCAGATCTTGAGAAGTTGACCATGAATCCTAGATCACATAATTGACTGATGCTGATGAGATTAGTAGTCAACCCTTTTACCAGCAGTACCTTATTCAGACTTGGAACTCCAGGGTAGTCCAAATTACCAACTCCTTTGATTTCTCCTTTAGCACCATCTCCAAAGGTCACAAAACTGGTGGTGTGAGGCATAACATTATTGAGGAGATTTTTGAATCCAGTCATGTGTCTGGAACATCCACTGTCAAAGTACCAATCTTCCTTTGCTGAGATCTTTAGGGAAGTGTGTGCTATCAATGCAATAGCCTTTTTCTTCCATTGAGGAGCGTGTGGTACCTTTTTAGACTTAGGTTTGACATCTGATTTCTGATTAGGATATCCATGTAGTCTGTAGCAGAAGGGCTTTATGTGACCATATTTCCCACAATGATGACATCTCCATCTTTGGTACCTCTTCTTCATGTGTCTCTGTCCCTGATGTTGAGAGTAATGTTGAGACATCTGGTTTGACATTTGCTTCCTGGTAACAACTTTCTTTGTTTCCACAAATCCTAGGCCAGATTTATTTCCCATATTTTGACCAGTCTGAAGAATCTCTTCCAATTTGTCTGTTCCATTTGTCAACATCTTGACTGATTTGGTCATTTGATTCAGTTGTGAGTTCAGCAGTTGAACTTCTCCTTCTAAATGACTTATAGTTTCAAGATTTGCTCTCTTTTCAGCCTCCAGCTTTACAATGAGTTTTGATTGTTTCTCATTTTGCACACAGACTTCACCACTTCTGATACACAATTTCTTGTAGGTATCAGCCAGTTCTTCAAATGTTACTTCTTCATCACTGGTGTCACTTTCAGAAGTACAAACACTAGTTAGGGCAGTAACTAGTTTGGCAGATTCTTCTTCAGAATTGCTTTCTGAATCATAGTCAGACCAAGTGACAGTCATTCCTTTCTTTTGCTTCTTAAGAAAGGTAGGACATTCAGCTCGAATATGTCCATATCCTTCACATCCATGGCATTGAATTCCTCTGCCTTGGTTTTCCTTATCTTCTGATCTTGGTCTTCTGCTGGAACTGTCAATGTCAGAAGGAATGTTATGAACATTTGACCTTGACTTTGGGTCCATTCTTTTGATGAGCCTGTTGAACTGTCTTCCAAGCATGGAAATGGCTTCTGATATGTTTTCTTCTTCATCCTCCTTGTGTTCAACATCAGTGTTGGTTACAAGTGCTATGCTTTTGTTCTTCTTGTCACCATTATCAGTGATCCCCATCTCAAAAGTCTGAAGAGACCCAATAAGTTCATCCACTTTTAACTTGCTAATGTCCTGGGCTTCCTCTATGGCAGTTACCTTCATTGCAAATCTTTTAGGCAAGGATCTGAGAATCTTCCTCACCAGTTTTTCTTCTGACATTTTTTCTCCCAGTGCTCCTGAGGTGTTGGCAATCTCCAAGATGTTCATGTGAAATTCATGGATGGTTTCATCTTCCATCATTTTTAGATTTTCAAACTTAGTGGTCTACATCTGAAGACTTGACATCTTTACTTTGGAAGTGCCCTCATGAGTAGTTTTGAGGGTGTCCCAAACTTCCTTGGCCAGTTCATATTGATGTACTAATCTGAAGATGTTTCTATCAATTCCATTGAACAAGGCATTTAAGGCTTTTGAATTTCCCAGAGCTAACTCATCTTCTTCTTTACTCCAATCTTCCTCAGGCTTCAGACTGATTGTCCCATCTCTTTCAGTTATGGTGGGATGAATCCATCCTTTGTCAGCAGCTCTCCAAGCCTTTTTGTCCAGAGATTTTAGGAAGGCAATCATACGAGGTTTCCAGTAGTCATAATTAGTTCCATCCAGAATGGGTGGTCTATTTCCAAAAACTCCTTCTTTGTCCATAGTGCCAGAAAGTGATATCCCTAGATCTCACCCAGTAATACAGGCAGGGTGCTTGCTCTGATACCAATTGAAAATTCTGGCTACAGATACTCAATGTCACGTCCAATGTTATGACACCGTATCTGACTTACTATATGACAGTAAATACAAAAGCAGTAAATAACACAGTCAATTGTTTACCCAGTTCAGTGTGCAACAACACCTACTCTGGGGGCTACCAAGCCAGGGAGAGAATCCACTATAAGAGATGTTAATTCAGGAATAAACCAACCAGTTTATCTCCTTCACTTAAGACCTACCCAATGCAATTCTAATCTAAGTACAACTTAAACCTGAGTTCCTACTCACTCCCCCTCAATCACAGCAGTGATACATAAACAAATTTGACTTGAGAATTGTTGAAGACACTCTTCAAAACACACACTTGATTAAGCTACACAGCTTTTTAATCAAGTAACACAATCACTCGTGCTTCACAGCTTTGAGTGATGTACACAACTAACTTGACTCTGCTTCACAGCTTTAGTCAAGTAACATTCAAACACTCTTGCTTCAAAGCTTTGAGTGCTACACAACCCTTACAATTGAAACCTATTCCAAGACACTTATCACAATGATAATTGCTTGGAGTACAATAAACAAATCTATACAGATTACAAACTTGATCTTCTAATCAACCAGCAGAGATAGATTCAAAAACCGCAGCTCTGTTGAATATATAGCAGCTGCAACTTCAGTTAGGGTTTCCAAAAACCTAGGGTTGATTCCTCTTGACCTAATGACCAGGTCACAGTACTTTGTTGATCAGGTTAGGATTGAGCGAGGTTACTCCTCAGAAAACGCAGGATTCTGTTTAAGAAGGACTGAGTTATTTCCTGAAAAAACTCAGACTTATCCAATCCTGTAATCCTGCTAGTTCAGAACAGGATGTCATAACATCTGTTATGACATCTGAGAAAACCTGTCTACTGATTAGCTAAATGTGATCATTTTGCAAACATGCTCAGATACACACTTATAAACATCAGTATTTGAGTTACAATATTTTTCTGCATATGTACCTAAAGAGTTAGTACAACCTGAACTAGAATGTTATGACATCAGTCATGACATTCACACATACACTTGGAATTTACCAAAAATGCAAGCCAATTCCTAAACACCTACAATGCTCAAGGACTCAAAGAACTTAAGGGAAGTAATCAACTCAGGGGGAGTCTTTCTTCTTAATTCTATACTTTTTTTATTCTTTATTTCTAATTGAAAAATCTTAATTTTGTCATCATCAAAAAAGGGGAGATTGTTAGAACATAGTTTGATTCTACGACCCGTGATTAGAGTTTTGATGATAACAAAATACAAAGAATAATTAAATTCAAAGATATATACAAAGAACAATTATGCTCCTTAAAATTATGTTTTGTATATGCAGAAGTTCTGATGGAATCAGCATCAGAAGATCAGCAATATGTGCTACACGCTGAAGCTACCAGATTATACGCTGAAGTTTGATGACCAGAATCTGCGCCTAAACAAGTACACTCTGACTCTGATCAAAGACATCTTTACCAAGTCATCAACACTCTGAAGCATTATCAGCAGTTAAAGCAAAGAAGACTCTGAAGCGTTATTAATTATTCAAGACAGAATTAAATGCTAACGACTTTCTTCAGACAAGATCTTCTTCAAAAGGAAAGTGTGTTATTATCATTAAACTTTCTTTATGGACAACGTATCTTTGCCTTGCCTATATAAACAAGTCTGCTTGTGAAAAGAAGCATGTACGTATGCACACAACAATTTTCCAAGCCTTCCAAACCACGCATATTCAAAGCTTTAGCAAATTCATTTTATTCCAAGCTTAATTTGTGTAACTATCACAGTTGTGATATACTGTTTTGTTAGAAAACAACAACACACTCTTGTTCAATTATTTGTAAAAGATTTCCTTGAGATAAACCGGTTTGTGGTTATACTCAAGAAGACTTTAACAGTTGTTAAAGTAGCTGTTGTAATCCTTTGAGATTAGTGGATTAAGACCTCGTTGGAGAGAGGCGAAATCACCTTGACGGATGGACTGGGGTAGTTTGAGATCAAACGAACCAGGAAAAAAATACTATTTCTTAAACTGTTTTGATTTAAGTTTTTCAATTCAACCCCCCCCCCCCCCCCCCCCCTTCTTGTGTTTTTCACATCTTCAAGATGTTCATAAATCTGGTGAAAGGGCAGGAGGATCTGAAAGCCCTCATCCTGAAGGAGAAAAAGAAAAAGAAGAAGGTCTCTGGTATTCTGAATATGGGCAGAAGATTCAGGGGGCCGTTAAAGCAACCAATCGATCTGACCTTTTCATCCAAGGAAGGGGAGAATCAAGAAAGAGAGACAAGGGAAAAGGACCCCAGTCCTGAAGCTTCTAACAATGATACCGACTACAATGATGAGTAGTATCCTCCTACTGAGGATAGATACAAGCAGTTGGAGGATCGTCTGACTGGTATGAAAATCCAGAGGATACTTGGGTTGGATTTTGAAGAACTGGGATTGGTGTCGGGAGTGGTCATCCCGCAGAAGTCAAGGCTCCAATTTTTTTAAAGTACTATGGGGTGTCTTGCCCGAAACTCTATCTCCGTTCCTATGTAAGGCAGATCCAGCCCCACATCGCTGATAGAAACTTGTGGGTTCACTTCTTTCAAGACAGTCTGTCAGGGACTCAGCTTGAACGGTTCTACCAACTGGAAAGAACCAACGTCCGAAACTGGGAGGATTTGGCTGCTGCTTTTTATAAGCAGTATCAATACAACGCCGACCTTGCCCCCACTCGTACTCAACTTTAGAGTATGACCATGGGTGCAGGTGAAGGCTTTAAGGACTATGCGCAGAAGTGGAGAGACTTGGCTGGGAGAGTCCAACCCCCTTTATCTGACAGGGAGTTGGTCGATATGTTTCTTGGGAAGCTGTCTGGTCCTTTCTTTAAACATTTGATTGGCAACTCATCAGCTGGTTTAACCGAGATGATATTAACAGGATAAAGGGTAGAAGTTGGGATTCGGAGCGGTAAAATATAGAAAGATACCTCTTCGAGTTCGGTAAAGAATCCTTTTACTGGTAAGAAGGAAGTCAGTGCCAACGATAGGGCTTCCTACTAACTAATGGTAGGATAACACTATCTAAAGGAAGAGGAAAATAATGCGAAATAATTTTGAGTAGGTAGATAGCTCGTAGTCGCTTGCTCACAAACAAACAAAATTTTTTACACCAGAAAATTCTTTTCTAAAATATTTACAAAACAAATACTTTGTATGCATTCTCAACCGATACGAGAATCATTACAAAGTTTGCCTAACTTAGGCATTTTCAAAATATTTTCAAACTTACACATTCATAAAGCATTTTTAAAAATGAACTAGCGATTAAGAGCCTGTAGATAACTACGAATGAAAAGGGTGCTAAGACCTTCCCTTTTCATAACCTACCCCCTTACTCAGAAAATTCTCAAAGGTCTTTCCTGTTCTTTTCACCCTTTCCTTTATTAGATAAAAGAAAAGTCGATGGCGACTCTTGCTATCTGCAACATTTATGATAAAACACAAAACAAGTCAGTTCTCCCACCGTATTATAGAACCGACAACTTTGCTGGGGAAAACCAAAAGTGGGGTTACCTTAAGAGCTAGATCACCTTTATTGCTTTACCTGTTTGCCTTGTATGCTTTATATTTCGGGATATGCTTGGGTTTATTTCTGTATAGATCCTATACCCGGATTTAGGGGCATTTTTAGGTAAGTAGCAATAGATCATGAAAATTGTATGGCATATACCGATACGGTTGAAGCGATGGGTACGTTAGTGTGACACATTGGTTGGTTTTGGTGTCCCTTGAGTTAAGTCAAGGAGAATTATGGGCTGCCGCGTGGTGTCATAAAGCACTAACTGATCGTAGAACCTTAGTTGACACAACTTAGACATTAGAAAATAGTGAGATAATCGGCTTTGGTGCAGACTAAAGTTGGTTGATACTCGATGATATTGAGAGAAAGATCGGTGATATTGAGACTCCTAGAACCCAATAACTTCTTTTAGGATAGGTTGAGCCAACTAAAACTTCAAGAGGGTACTTACCTACAAACTCCATGCAAGCTTAAACCTAAGGCCTTGTGTGTTTTGTTTGTGTATGATTAATTGCTTGAACATGACATCATAACATCATGACACCATACCATATCATTTTCACTAACCATTTCAAGAACCAAGGGATTTATCTTTGTTATTTGTTATAGGTTATGGAATTTGCTCGCAAAAATACTATCCGAATCAACTTTGTAAGGGAGCCCCTACAGCTTAAAGAGTTAGTCTCAAGGGTTCTCGAAAGTTCTCATTCATCAAAGGGCACGGTCGACTACTCAGTCTGGTTACCCCAGGTTTTGACGAAGACATGATGAGTGTTCTATTCCAGTTCTTTGACCCTGCACATCACTTCTTCACCTTTCCTGATTATCAGTTGGCACCTACAACGGAGGAGCTCTCTCAATTACTGGGAGTACTTGTTCTTGATCAGACACGCTTTACCGGTTTAGAGGAAGCTTTGAAACCAGAATATATTGCAGCGACCTTACATCTGAAGTGGTCTGACATTGTATCTAATTGGGAAACGAGAAGTCAAGTCAAAGGTTTTCTGGCTAAATTTAAAATAGAGAAGGCTCAACTGTTTCTGGATGCTATGAGTTTTCAGGATTTCGAGGAGATCTTGGCTTTGTTAATCTATGGATTGGTACTATTCCCTAATCCAGACCAATTCATAGATGTGAACGCTATCAAGATATTTCTTGCTCGTAATCATGTGCCTACCTTGCTTGGAGATGTCTTGCATTCTCTTCACACTCGTACTATGAAGAGGCGAGGAACTCTCATGTGTTGTATACCTCTGCTATCCAAGTGGTTTATTTCTCACCTTCCCCACTCTATAATAAAGAATGAACAAGGTTTAAGGTGGTTGCAAAGAATAATGTCACTTGCTCATAGAGACATCTATTGGTATTCCCGGTCTCATAAGGATATCATTATCATTGATCGATGTGGGGAATTCCCTAATGTTCCACTCCTTGGCATTGTGGGAGGTATTACATGTAAACCTTCTCTAGATCTATGTCAATTTGGTTATGCTCAAAGAGATGGTCCTCCTGACACACTTATCCAGGGTATTATGTTCTAGTATGAAAATGATCCTCAAGGTTATCATCAAAAGGTTATACATGCTTGGGGCATGGTAAGCAAGATTGATAGTAAGGCCTTAGGACAGAAGAACTCCATATCTCTGGAGCCCTATCTCAAATGGGTACGAGCACGCTCTCAAAACCTTATAATTCCATATCCAGTTGTCCTACCGGTGATCATGGAGCCTGTTATCGAAGGAGACATTTCTCGCACTATCCTCCATCCAGACATGCCCACTGACATTGAAGAATTGCAGAAGTCATTGATTCAACTTAAGGAAGAACGAGACAACTTTGAGACTCAATTCTATGCAAGTAAAAATAAAGTGTTGGAGCTTAGAAAGCAACTTCACGAGGAGCAGAGTCTTAATGCATATATCAACATAAATAGGAAGCGTCCATGGGAGACTTGAGTCT
Source organism: Vicia faba (assembly GCA_948472305.1). NCBI lineage: Eukaryota > Viridiplantae > Streptophyta > Magnoliopsida > Fabales > Fabaceae > Vicia > Vicia faba. Next base: position 51,395 of record CATIWC010003474.1, on the reverse strand, counting down.
TAGGTTTTAGGGGTTTATATTATTGTCTCTTTGAGACCCTTTTGTTTTCCTTGTAAGCCTAAAAGGAAATTATAATATTGAACTTACTAATAAAATCTTTGTTTCTGTTTCCTTTTGGTTAGCAAATTTAAATCTCCCAAGGTCCTTGAATACATTGCATTTACATATCATGCATCATTACATAACAGGTTTTTCATACATGTTTTCTCATCTACCTACTGTTTATTTCAGTATAAGATGGCCCTCGAACAAACTGTTAAGGATCTCCAAGCTCAGCATGCACAATTTCAAGAGACTCTTCTAAACTTAACACAGGGACAGAAAGATCTGATGGCGCTCGTCGCTTAGAAAAAGGAGACTAAAAAGCCTGCTGTTATCCTCAACACGGGGAGAAGATTCAAAGGTCCTGCTCAACCGGTTCAAGTGGATGATGTTTCCTCTAAGGAAGACGAAAACCAAGAAGAGGATGGTAGAAGTATCAAACCTGAAGGAAGAAATAACTAGGGTTATAAGAATATTCATGAAGATGAAGACTACTCCGACAAACAGTACCCTCCCACAGATGACAAGTACAAGTAGTTGGAGGACCGTCTCAAAGCTATGGAAATATAGAAGGTGCATGGATTGGAATTTGGAGAACTAGGTCTAATCCCGGGGGTGGTCATCCCTAAAAAATTCAAGGTCCCCAGAATTCTCTTCGTCAAAACATTTTTCCTTTTTGATGACTCTGGATTCGAATCTGTTCAGAGTTTCCTTCATAAAGGCTTCTTCGATTGAGTCTACTTTCCCTAGCTGCTTGATTCAAACAACTTAAATGAAAACTTCAATCTGGCCCATCGTAAACCTCTTTTGTCACCACCTTCGAATGCTAACGCACAAAAGGCCTGGGCCTGGACACATGTAGGACCATGACCCATCATAAGGTAAGCTTGTATCCAGTAACTATATGTCTCCTTCGACTGGACCAATGAATGCTTCTTTGAAGGGACCTCATGAATGCACCTTCAAAGGGACTAACATGCGTGTTGAAGTGTGGAAAACTGTTTTAAAGGGGACCATTGCCCAGTCGAAGCTGGCACAAAGGCAGCCAATGCCTTGTGGGTCGATGGAAGATTTTTGCCTAGTGGATTGAAGGTAAATTGAAGAAGTCTTGGCTATGTATGCTGAAGGCAAGCTGGAAAGAAAAAGGGGGCCCTTGCCTTGTGAATCGAAGCATGTCTGAGGCAAACCTTTGTCTTGTGAATTGAAGACCAGTAAAAGGGGCCTTTTTCCTTGTAGATTGAAGGCAGGTTCATGGGTCTTTGCCAGGTGAAACCCAGGCAAGCATGAGGAAGCTTTTGCCTAATAGACCAAAGACAAGCATGAAGAGGCATACGTGTGCTGATGACAAGTTGAAGGGGCCTTTTACCTAGTGGAAGCTTTGTGAACTAAGCTTGATCGAAGAAGATTCAACGCCCAATCGAAGCTTGTGGGCCAATGCTTGGTCGAAGGGTTTTTAGGAGCCCAGTCGAAGCTTGCTGTTATGCCAATCAAAGGGCACTGTTTAACTTCCAATCGAAGGACATTGTTTAAATAAAAATCAAAATACACTGTTGAATTGCCAATCGAAAGACACTTTGCTAACATTCCAAAATTTCATTTTTCTTTAACCAAGTGTTTGTGACCACCCATATAAGAGAAAACCTTGGAAAATATGAGAGGGAAAATTTTAGGGTACAACACCATCCAAAAAGAAATATGGGGACACATAAGCTTCTCAAATAAAGAGACCACTACTTGTTGTTGGGTAATAATTTTGAGAGTATTGCAATAATGCTTCTAGGAAACGAGCTCAACTCCTTGGGGAGTTGCAAATAAACTTCTATTTAGGAAATAAAGTCTTCAATGGGGATCTTCGATAGAAGTGCAAGTCATCAATATTGCAGAATAAATTCCTTAAATTAATGAGAAAGTCTTCAAATGTGAAAAATAAATGAACTCTCAATCTAGGGTTCACTGCCTGGAGAGGTCCAAACAAACATTTTTGTCAGAGACAAGGTCCAATCAAGGAATAAGCTAGAGACATACAGTCAAACATGATTCTTCCCAATGAGGAATAAAATTAACCTGGGATTTATCCTATCTAGAGATGGACGGAAAAGAAAAAGCAAAAACCTTCTTCTATGAGGGACAAACTCGGTGGGGAATCAAAAGGAACATCAACCTTTCTGCCCATAGCTGACATTCTATTGGAAGTAGCAAATACATCATTGGGGAAGGGAAATATACTACTTGGTAGATAAACATAACCAAAGTAAGTGGACTCGCGAACATTGAGTAATGCAAAAGTGCATGAATGATGTAAGTATGAATTAATTAATGAATGTCATGTATATGCTGACAAAACTGGACCAAAAGTTAAACAGGTGATAATACCGGGGATGATAAAACAACATCGGGGTACAACCAAGCAATCAACAAATCTCAATAAGATGGCATCATCACTGGAGATAAAACAAAAGCCACTTGACAGAGCAAAAATACAACCTTCTAATCATCAATAGTCCCCCGAATAGACAATAACATGAACTCTGCTTTGGCTGGGGAGGAAAAATCTTACTCAGTTGGAAATACCTAAATAAAGGCTTAGCTGGGATCACTGGGGAAACATCGCCATCTGATAACATTTTCAAGGCATATCACATATTTTGACAAATCTGGATTACCCCTGGAACTAAATTTGGGTGCCCCAAGTTTACTACTGATAAACTACAAGTTGTACTTCACAAATGAACATAGTTCCTGCAAATAAACTTCAGCATAAAAAATTCCCCAGCCTCTTCAAACTCTTCGAGAGATTTTTCGAATCTAGACCTAACTGTCCTAGATTGCTTGTACTTAGCATAATGGAGTCTTCAAACTTTCCCCTTGAGGGTAAACAAACTGTGAGAGAATCAACTGGGAAAGCAGCATATCCATGCTTAAGGTCTTCATGTAACATGCCCCTGTGTATGATCATTATTTGAAATGATTCACCAATTACTCAACGAAATTTATTTTAAAGCATAACCATTTGTTTTTTTATTAATATAAGTATTTCATAAAAACATAACCATTTGTTCAATAAAGAATAAATTGCATCATCAATTCCTTCCTTTTTAAATTCTTATCATTCACCATTTTCTTACTAGGTTGCAATTTTTTCACTATATTTTCTCAATTTCGTATCTGTTAAACAAATGGTTATGCTTTTATGAAATAGATAAATTAATTCCCCTAGGTCATCCATTAATGCCACTATCTTATAAGGACTTTAGTCTTATTCCTACCGAGGATGTGTTATATCAACATCAAATATAAGAAGTTGAGTCATCTCAATAAGATCAACAACACAACAACAAGAGACATTACAAGAATAACAACAAAACCTAAAGACCGTGTTATATCACCAACATCAACAACAACAACAACAAAAACAAGAGAAAAAAATAAGGTGGTGGAATAATCATAAATCTTATTTTTTTTACTAAATCAAGAAGACATTATAAATACTATTCCAAAATATTTTGCCGCCTCTAGGTCATTTTCTTCCTCCTGAATCTGCCACTGCTACGGTGGTCTTCTCTCTCATGGATTTCGTGACAATTCCTTGGTCCTGTCTCTTTGAAGATCCTATTAAAGTGAAACAATCAAATGATATCATAAATAAAAAGAAAAACCTCAAAAAACATTAGTAGAGGAGGTTTTGAATGTTTGCAACATACATGATTCTCAGCTTCCTCAACCATGCCTCAATGGCGATAGATTACCAATTTCAATACCATAGGAGAAGTACCTTGTTGGTCTTGAAGCTTTTAAACATAACCTTCATGGCATAATAGTTTGGCCTAAAGTTTCAGCACCTTTAATCGTACTTGCCTTAAAGAACAAGCTAACTCCTCTTTGGAAGAATTTAGGAAAGTTGAGAGTCATTTCGCTTGGCAAAGGATTTTATGAATTTTCTTTCTCATCATTAGAGGATGTCAGGCGGGTTAGGTCAGTAGAATCCTGGAATATTGAGCCTGGATATCTCAAACTCTTTGCTTGGTCTAAAGATTTCAATCAAAATTCACAAAAGAATACGATTGCGCAGATATGGGTTAAGTTATATGGTTTATCACAAGAGTATTAGAGGCCCAAAATCCTTTTCACCATAGCCAGCAGTTTAAGAACACCTATTTTCATGGATTCAATAGCATCCAAGCCAATGTTTGACAGAACATTTGGTCTATTTGTAAGGTTTTGATAGACATATATTTGACACAACCTTTAAAACATAAAGTTCTGGTTGAAAGACAAGGCTTTTCATTCTTTATGGAAGCTGATTATGACAATCTCCCAGCCTTCTGAAACCATTGCAACATGATTGGTCATCACATCTCTCATTGCAACAGAATTGCGGGAAGCGGTGAACAAAATCATAAAAAGGAAGAACTGAAAATTCCAAAACATAAACCAACATAGAAAAAGAGATATACACTAATCAGTGATAATAGAATGGGAAAATATCAGATGGTGAACCCCGAGGAAGAGATTAATAAAAATACAGCTGAAAATAACAATGTACAACAGGTAGTGCAGTCAGATATTCCAGTCACTCCATATATTCCTGATAAGCTACAACCTCATATAGACAAAGACGTGGCTATTTTTTGCACCCCAAAATTTTCCCTCCTATATTGATTTTACCTAGCTTAGACTTTACATTCATCTACATAGGATTTCATTAGATCATTTACATAAACAGTCATTCATTTATCGCATTTGCATCGCAAATTGATCGTACATGCACTGTCTTCACAAATTCGACTTTTTGGTTGGCTTTCAGTTTATTCTAAAGCCCGAAGGTTGAGTTTTATACATCTTAGGCATTTTTTGAACTTCTGGTGATTTGGTGGACCATACCACGATCTCTGGAATGATATTTCAGTTCTACAGGGAGTATTGAAAAATTGTTTCAACACTAGATGGGAAATTAACAAGTAAAATATTTCGAATTTCGACCTCTATCCGAATGTTTTGCGAATCTACATTCCTCTTAGATTCTGTCGTTGTGCTCGATTTATCTTTGTGATACCATTTTCTATCTCTTTGGTGATCATCAGCGTCCGTTCAACCGAGTATTTCTCCGTTTATTTTATTTTTGACTTTAATTTCGTGTTTTGCACATTCTTAATTCAATTTGAGATACCATGAGGTTCTTCTTAATTGTTGATTGGTTTTGATGAGTAGAATATTTGTTCGTGCTCCTAGTGTGGTTTGAAGTTTGTTTTCAAGCTTTGAAGCTTTCATGAGACATAAAGTTGCAAATTACTAATTCTTGAGACTTCACATCTTTTGTCATATTTCTTGTTAATTCAAAAGTGGATTTAATTGCCAATTAATTCATGTATTTGTTTCAGTTCATGTATGTGATTCTTTGATTGAGGGAAATATGCCATTATCCATTGATTTGATGTGAGTTTCACTTGTACTTTAATCCCTTCCGTGTTACTAACAATTTTGCTATTGTAAAGGGTTCTAAGGATGGTTCAAGCATTCATAGCCTCTTGGAATCACTTACCTTCTTTTAATTAATTAAAGGTAAATTATAATTAATTTTGTTACCAAAAGTTAATTAGCTTTACTAATTATTTTTTCTTAACCTAATTAATTAATTTTACTCAACTTTTAATTAATTAATTAGGTATTTGTTTCATATTCTTTTTATCTTGGTTTGTCTGGTTACACTATTTTCCATCTCATGCAGGAATTGGAATTCTTATCCAATACCTCAAATTTATCTGACGCACCCTCTACATGCGATCTGTTCTTACTCGATGTTGATCGTTGATTCAATCTTTGCGCATTTGAATACTAATTAGGTTGCTTGTTGTTGCACCCCAAAATTCTCCCTCTTCAATTACCCTAATTGGCTTACTTTTCTATAATATACTCATGCATACATATCATCAATTCCATGGTTATGAAATCAAAGCATTTATCTACGTCGAGTTGCAGAAAACAATTGTTTCGTTAGGCAGTACAGTGAAACAGAAACTCAGAGTTTTCAGGGTTCAAGTGTGCTCCGCATATTTTTTCTGAGCTACTTCATCAATGATTAATCAAGTCATCATCATTCCAAGCTCTAAGGTGTTCTAGCATGCCTCGAATTGCAAAGAAAATCAAGCGTTTCAGTTGATTTGAGACAGTTTTGACTGAAAATCAACATTTTCGTAGTTTGTGTGAAAAAATTCATAACTTTCATCCGTAAAATTATTTTTCAGTGGGTCTTTGGGTGTTAGAACTGTCTTGGCATCCTCTTTATTTCATAAGTTTGGATCGGAAGCCAATTTTGTGAATAAGATCTTCGAGATTGCAAAATATGTTGAAAATCACATGCTAAAGTGAATTTTCGATCAACTGTTGTGCAATATTGCAAAAATCATAACTCTCTCTATTTTTATTATTTTAGGATGATTCTTTCAACACGATGCCACAAATTTCTTTAGCTATAAATTTGCTTCAGGTTCCGAGTTCGTATTATGACCAGAAGACTTCGGTTTATAGCTTGTCTCTAATGTTGAAAACGGAAATATGATGCAAAAGTTGTGCAACCGAAAATAAAGAGTTTTTTGTCTCTAAATTTATCGGTATTGTAAAAATCATAACTCTCTTGATTTTTATCACACCAGGATAATTCTCGCGACACGACGTCATAAATTTTGTCATCTACGTTTTTGCTTCAAGAATCAGGTTTGAATTATTCTCTGAAAGTTATGGTTTGTGGCTCATTTCTCGAACCAAACAAAAAAATATGATGAAAAATATGCACAATCCAAAAACAAGGAAATTTTACTCCAAAAATCATTTTTCTTATTCGCAAAGCCAAACAAGGCCTTAAGGCTCATTTATATATTGATTTTCATTCAATTTGAAAAGGACTTTTCGTTATTTTTCACAAAATCACTCAAACACACAAGCTCTCAAGGAAGCTCTCCTCTCTCTCTCTCTCTCTCTCTCTCTCTCTCTCTCTCTCTCTCTCTCTCTCTCTCTCTCTCTCTCTCTCTCTCTCTCTCAAGAACTCAGGACAACCTCCCTCCAATTCCGGCTGAGCCCTGTTGGCCAGCTCTTCCGCTCCGTCCCTCCACGATCGGCCATCCCCTTTTCACGACCGGCCTACTCCAATCCCTTAGTCCACGCGTGAACCGATCCCTGGCGAGATCCCTCTCTCACTGATCTCTCTTCCCGGCCAACACCGCTCCATCTGATCATACTTCCTTCTCTGATTCTCCTCTTCGCGTCGATTTCAGTAATTTCTTGAGTTTGCTTGATTTAACTGATTTTTGAATTAAGTGATTATTTAACTTAGCATGAGTTGAATTCTAAAATTGTTTGGAATTAATTGATTCTTGAATTTTGATGATGGATAATTATGGAATTGGATGATTAATTGCTCAATTGTTTGGATCTCATGAACATCGATGCGTTAATTGTTGTTAATTGTTGAAGTTTACGCGTCAGTATCGATTTCGACTCGTTAATATTGATAATTATGGAATTTTATGTGTTAATGCTTGAGTTCGAGTTGATTAATTGATATCGACGCGTAAATAATTTTCGCTTCGATGTTCAAGAATTGTTGTACCGGTATTGATTTAATTTTTTCAATTTATTTATGAATTTCGAGCAACATTCCAAGTATCAGTGTTCGATGATTTTTGTGAGTTAAACGTTGATTTCTAATTGATTTTTGGTGAACTACGATACAGGGAACAATGTTTCCCATAATTACTAAATACTTGTAAATTGTGTTTTAATTCTCGGTTCATGCATGTTCAGCTTTCACTTGATGATTGTTGGATATCATGTTGAGTTTTGTTGATTTTAATTTGATATTTCAAGAATTTCATGAGTTGATAGAATACTGTCTGGAATTGGTAAGTGCACTTCAGGTGTGATTTAATTTGTGCTTGATGCATATTTGGTTTTAATTAGATGAATGCTTGATATTAGTGTCGAGTTTGGTTGATTTTAACTTGATATTTTGAATGTTTCATGAACTAAAACGTTGCTGCCCAGATTTTGGTTTTATGGTTCTGATGCTTGTTTAAAACTTGTTTCTTCATGATTTAATATCAATTTGAGTTATGATGTGAATGCTTAACTTCTTTTATCTTTTCCTTGTTATTAATAACTCATTTTGTGAAGTTGTGCAACTTTATGATGGTGTCTCAGTACATGAGACTTGTGATGCACTTTTGTTTTGTCGAGACGTGTATCTTATGCAGGCTTATTGTGTGATGTTCGAATATTGATTGTGATTTATTTTCACATCGATGATCTTCGACATTTATTCCAAGCACTCGATTTCTGACTACTTTTCTTTGATTGGTGAAGCTTCGCGAAGATCTTCGGGTTTCTTGAGATTTGTTTTTCTTTGCAAAGATCTTCGGGATATTTGAAAATATTTTCCTAAAAAAGTATGTATAATTTAGTCTCCGTGCGAAACAACATGTAATTCCCCAAAGGTCGGGTGCCACTATGCTTATCACTGGAGTGCGAATGTAATAAAATTCGTTTAAAAATGCAAACCAACCAGTATTTTCTAGCCGAACTATGAGTGTCTTGATCCCTATTACACGAAAGGTGATATGTAGGAATAAAGGTTCGCAACCGAGGCAGGCACGACTAATAAAACCTTTTTCTTTGTATATACATTATCCAATCATGCATTTTCCCCTTAGCTCGTAAGCTTTAGATATGAACACACCATTTGATTATAACAACAAGAGTGGATCTCGTGGAGTACCATGGACGTGAGGGGTGATAATACCTTCCTATTGTGTAATCGACTCCCGTACCCGATCTCTCGGTCATAAGATCGTGATTTCTCCCTTATCATGCTTTTCTTCGATGATTTTCCTTTCCCTTTCTGTGGGATAAATAAATACTCATTGGCGACTTCATTGATTTTTCTCTTAATGATTTTTCCAATTGATTTAGCTGGCGACTTCACTGGGGACAAGTTGACCAATTGCTGGTCCATCCTAAGTGAGTCAGTCCTAGCTTTTGTTGTTTTTTCTTTGGGTGTTTATCTTTATGTTTTATAGCTTATTCATTTGTATATGTTTGTCTATACATATGTATCCATTGCATTTTATTGCTTTCCATATACTGGTTATTACTGTTGTGCTGGATCTTCTGTGTTTTCTTGGTGGATGGGTGTTACTATTGAGGTAAAAGGCCCAGCACGCAGGCCAGAGTTGTAAACTCTTAGGAGCACATGGGAATAGAGTGGAGATGTGACGACTATTGGATGTTGATCTTACTAGTGAGATCATGTGTGCCATGCTTAAACGAGGTTCAAGTGAGGTACTATCGTTATCACATAGATGTAATGATGATAGTACTTTTAGGCGAACTTAATACTCTAATTTACTTTTGACCTTACCCTGACCTAGACTTCACCCGTGAGTGGGGATGGATTGATCTTACAGGTATCGTTGGTGACTTTGTGGTTCTTTTGGTTATGTTTTGGATTTCTGATGGTGACTATGTGTTTCTTGTGGTTTATGTTCTGGACTATTGATATTGGTATTCTCGACATATTCATAAACAGTACATCAAGTATTCAGTGTTGTGGAAGCTTTGATCCCGTATCATGTCAATTGCATCAAAGCATTTCTATTTTTTTTAAAGTATATGAAAAAAGATAACTTGCATATGCATATCATTTCCAGGATATTCCAAAGTTGTCATTTTCATCAAGAATGGATAGTAACACATATGTAGACAAAGATTTGACTAGAAAGATCTTCTTTTATCAGTTCCATAGTTGTGTTCTAACCCCATTAAGGGAAGTGGGAGCTCTTGTGGATGGTCCAGATGAGAAGTTTTTCAAAGAGAGTTATGGGAGTTTGTTGAAATTGTTGGATATGGAGTATGAGAAATGGGCTATGGTGTCAATTTTTCAGTTTTATGATTCACAACTGTGTTGTTTCACTTTCTAAGACTACCAATTAGCACCAACACTTGAAGAATATGCTTTCTTCCTTGGCATTGAGATCACAAGTCATATTCCCTTTGTCTGTGTGCCCGAGGTCCCTGATTATGAAGTTATCGCTAAGGCTCTTTATTTGAACATTAGTGATGTGAAAGGTAATTGGACAAATAAGAGTAAATGTGTGGTATTCCTCTGAAGTTTTTGATAAACAAGGCTAGAGAGTTTGAAAAGAACAAAGATTGGGTTGCATTCAACGCGTTATTGGCCGCCATGATCTATGGCATTGTCATTTTGCCTAATATGCAGAATTTTGTAGACTTAGCAACAATATGCGTTTTTATGAACGAAAATTTGGTGCCAACAATACTCGCCAACACGTATTATGCTATTCACTCTAGACACGACAAGGAAGGAAGTGTTGTTTATTGCATTCCTCTGTTGTATAAATGGTTTATGTTGCACCTGCCCACAAGGAGACCATTTGTAGACACCGAAGATTCACTCATTTGGTCTGAAAGGATTGTGGCTCTTACTTCTTATGATATTATTTGGCAAAACATAAGGGGTGTAAAAGAAATTATTGCAAGTTGTGGAGAATTTCCCAATGTTCCTCTCATATGGACGAAAGGTTGTATCAATTATAACCCTATCTTGGAACATCGTCAGCTAGGATACATTATGACTGATAAACCTAAAGACTAAGAGGTGGAAGCGACTGTGTACTCCGGTAAAGGTGAGAATAATGTCTCGCTAAAAAGAGTAAGAGTTTCCTAGGGTTATATTCACAAGAAAGGAAACGCTTTATTCAGTCGGAGAGGATGTTTGGCTCTTGATCCTTATGTGGAGTGGGTCAAGAACTGAGTAAAAGTAATGTTGTTGCCCTACAAAAAGGAAGAGCCTTTGTATCCACAACCCATCTTTGATCCATCAGCTGACAGTCAATTATAACCAGGTGTAGCTATCAACCAATCATTCTCCAAGGAATCATCTCTTCAACAACCTATTTCGTATGTGCCAAAGTTTGTGCCCATGGTGTACTACAAGCAGGTCAAAGCTAAAAGTCTCAAGCTACAGCCAGAAAAGCAAGAAAGAAGTATGAATCTTTCCTTTGCTTTGCAAGAGAGGAATAAAATGATTCATGAAGCCATAATGAAAGACAAATTGTTGGAATATCATGGTTTACTTGGAAAACAGAAGAAGCTAAGAGTTGAAAGTGTTAGAACATGGTTTGATTCTACAACCCTTGTAAGAGTTTTGATGATAACAAACACTCAAAGAACAATTATGCTCCATAAATAAGTATTTTGTTTTGCAGAGAAGTTCTGATGGAAGAAGCACAAAATATGAGTTAGATCATTGTTTAAACTCTGATTTAACACATCTTATATAGAAATCAATCTGCATAACACGCTTATATAGAGAATATCTCAAGCTACAACTTCTGAGTGCACTAAACACTGTGAACAGGAAATCCATTATTCTGATTCATATAGTTCTGAAAAGAAGTAAAGGAGTCACAATGGTAACATTCATCTTCTAAAGCATTTTGAAGCAAGCATGTTCTGAAGCGTTACATTTCATTTATGGCTATTCAAAAGTAACGGCTGAAAGAGGACAAGAATCTCTATGTTTGGAAATTTCTTTAATTACTATTTATCAACATTCCAAAAGCACCTCACATGCGTTGCGTATATATACAAGACTTGAAGGATAAATCATTGACGATTTTGCTGCGCACTACAAACGAGATATTTTCATCACCTTCATCTTACAAAAATTCATTTGTGTAAAACATCACTTGTGTGATATTGTTTTGTTAGAAACTCATATTGTGCATGCTTTCAAATATTATATTGTGTAATACCTTGAGAAAATCGGGCTGTGGTTTAAACTCAAGAATACGTTGACTGTTGTCATCGTATCTGTGCAATCAAGTTTGATTAATGGATTAAGACCTCGTTGAGAGAGGCGAAATCACCTTGGCAGGTGGACTGGAGTAGTTTTAATTCAAACGAACCAGGATAACCAACGTGTGTTTTACTTTAAGTTTTAAAAACCCCAATTTAAACCCCCTTCTTGTGTTTTTCCATTCTTCAATTAGCATCAGAGCGCCTGGTTCTGAGCACAAACACTTAACCATGTCAAGAAAATATCTAAGAAAGAAAAACACTATGGTGGGACCAAGTCAGAACATCAACAATGATTATCATGATGAGAAAGACAGAATCAACGGAAAACCTCTAATCAAGTAACTGAGACAATTTCTGCTACGAATGCAATGAACAAGGGCATTACAAAAGAGGCTATCCAAATCTTCAAAAAGAGAAACCTAAAAAGAAGTTATTTAAGGAAAAGAAGAAAAGCCTCATGGCAACATGGGATGACTCAGACTCTTCTGAAGCTGAAACATAATTAGAAGATGAAAGAGCCAACATATCCCTAATGGTCAACGTATCAGATGACACTGGATCATCTGGATCAGAATCAGACTCAGGCAAAAGAGGTACTCTCTAACTTTTCTAGATCTCAATTGGAAGAAAGTCTGTTAGAAATTCTTGAAAGATATCAGCAACTTCGGGTCATAAACAAGAACATGAAAAAGGATCTAGTTTCTGACTCTGAAGAAACTAAGAAACTGAGATAAAAAAACTCTAAGCATAAAGAAACAATTTCTAAACTAGAAAATAAATTACAAAAGGCTCAGAAAGAAAATGTCTCATAAGTTCCTAGTAACTATGATAAGATCATAAAGGAATATGATCATATATTTCAAAAATTTCTTGCTAAAAACATAGATAAAAGCAAGATGGCTTCAATGATCTATGGAGTTAGCAGAAATGACATAAAAGGAATAGGATACAAGGGTAAAGTATCTCAACTTAAGAAAGTTAAGGATATGGTCATAAAACACACACCTCTTTATTCTCACTTCACCTATGGGCACACACATGACATAAAGTATACTCATAATGGTTTTTCTGCTAAACCAAAATTCAAATAGAATTTTGGTAACTCTAACAAACAAAGACCCGAAAAGATATGGGTACCTAAGGACAAAATTGTCTATGTTGCAGATGTCTTTAACAGCAACATTGAAACACCAATCTTGGTACCTGGACTCTGGATGCTCACGACACATGACGGGAAGAAAGCATATGTTCCAAAGCCTGGAACTTAAATCTGGAGGCTACGTAGGTTTTGGAGGCAATCAGAAAGGAAAGATTATTGGCTCTGGAATTATTGGTGACGGTACACTTCCTTCTATAAATAATGTTTTGTTAGTAGATGGATTAATGCATAACTTGTTATCCATAAGTCAATTAAGTGATAACGGTTATGATATAATCTTCAATCAAAAGTCCTGTAAAGCACTAAGTCGGAAATATGGATCAATCTTCTTTAATAGAAAGAGAAATAACAACATTTACAAAATAAAACTTTCTGAACTAAAAAGTCAGAATTTAAAATGCCTATTGTCTGTTAACGATGAGCAATGGTCCTAGCAAAGAAGATTGGGGCATGTTAGTATGAGAAGGATATCTTATATTAACAAACTCAATCTAGTCAAAGGACTTCCTAACCTGAAGTTTATCTCAGATGCTCTATGTGAAGCATGTCAAAAAGGCAAGTTTGCAAAACCTTCTTTCAAAACAAAAAAGTTTGTTTCTACCTCTAGACCATTAGAACTTCTGCATATAGATCTATTTGGACCAGTGAAAACTGCATCCATTCGTGGAAAGAAGTATGGATTAGTGATCGTAGATGACTATAGCAGATGGACATGGGTAAAGTTCTTAAGACACAAGGACGAGTCACATTCTATGTTCTTTGCTTTCTGTAACCTAGTCCAAAATGAAAAAGATCTTAGAATTGTTAAAGTCATAAGTGATCATGGTGGGGAATTTGAAAACAAAAAATTTGAATTATTTTTAAATGAGAATGGCATCTCTCATGATTTCTCTTGTCCTAGAACTCCTCAAAAAATGGAGTTGTAGAACGAAAGAATAGAACTTTACAAGAAATGGCCAGAACCATGATCAACGAGACTAACATTGCTAAGAACTTCTGGGCAGAAGAAATTAACACAACGTGTTATATTTAGAATAAAATCTCCATAACACCTATTCTGGATAAGACTCGATATAAACTATGGAAGAACAGAAAGCCCAACATTTCTTATTTTCATCCATCAGGATGTACTTGTTTCATTCTAAACACTAAAGAACATCTGAACAAGTTTGACTCTAAAGCACAAAAGTGTCTCATGTTAGGATACTATGAATGTTCAAAAGGTTATAGAGTATATAACACAGAAACACAGATTGTGGAAGAGTCTATCAGTGTCAGATTTGATGATAAGCTTGGCTCTCAAAAGTCAAAGCAGGTTAAATTTTTTGCAGATATAGAAGTTCAATTTATAGGTATTGAAGACACTACATCAGAAGTTACTCACAAAGAATCACAGTCAACTACAGAAGAAGTTGTCACAAACATTACACAACATCTGAAGAACCTCTCTAGAAAAGACAATCCAGAAGCAGTTTAGCTCATTCGGAAAACAATATTCTGGGAAAGAAAGAAGACCCAATCAGAACAAGATCTACATTCAGAAACAAACTAAATGAACAAGGAGATGTAGTCAGAAACAAAGCAATACTGGTGGCACAAGGTTATAGTCAGAATGAGGGGATAGACTATACAGAAACCTTTGCTCTAGTCACCAGGTTAGAATCTATCATACTTTTAATTTCTTTTGTAGTAAATAATGACATCACTCTTTATCAGATGGATGTTAAAAGCGCATTTTTAAATGGTTACATTGATGAAGAAGTTTATGTGCACCAACCCCCTGGTTTTGAAAATTCAAACATCCAGATTATGCCTATAAACTTAATAAAGCGTTATATGGTGGACACTACTTTACTTTGTAAACTATTTAAAAATGACATTCTGGTTTTTCAAATTTACATAGATGATATTATTTTTGGATCTACTAAAGCCTCTTTAGGAAGAGACTTTGCTAAATCTATGCAGGCAGAATTTGAAATGAGTTTGATGGGAGAACTCAAGTTGTTTCTGGGTATCCAAATCAATCAAAATCTAGAAGGAACCTACATACATCAAAGCAAGTATGTCAAAGAACTTCTGAAGAAATTTGACTTGTCAGAATGTAAGCTAGCCAAAACTCCTATGCGACCCACGTGCATTTTGGAAAAGGAAGAGGTAAGTAAGAAGGTAAAACAGAAGATATACAGAGGTATGATTGGTTCTCTCTTATATTTAACAGCTTCAAGACCTGATATTCTGTATAGTGTCTGTCTGTGTTCTAGATTCCAATCAGATCCCAGAGAATCTCACTTAACAGCTGTTAAGCAAATTTTCAAGCATCTGAAAGGTACTACTAATCTTGGTCTTTATTATAGAAAAACCAAAGAATACAAATTAGTAGGATACTGTGATGTTGACTTTGCTGGAGATAGAATAGAAAGGAAAAGTACTTCTGGAAGCTTCCAATTTCTGGGAGACAGTCTAATCTCATAGTCCAGCAAGAGGCAATCCACCATTGCATTATCAACTGCTGAAGCTGAATATATATCAACAGCTGGATGTAGCACATAAATGCTCTAGATGAAAAGCCAACTTGAAGACTTCAACATATATGAGAGTAACATTCCTATTCTCTGTGACAATACTTCTATTATATGTCTTTCAAAAAAATCCCATTTTACATTCTAGGGCTAAGCATATAGAAATCAAACACCATTTTATTAGGGACTATATTCAGAAAAGAATTCTTTCATTAAAATTTATAGACACAGACCATCAATGGATTGATGTTTTCACTAAACCCCTTTCTGAAGATAGGTTTAATTTCATTCTGAAACATCTCAACATGAAATTATGCCCATAATGATAGTTTTGTTTATGTATATGTTAACCCTCAGAACTTTATGCCTTTATTTTTTGTGTGAACATCTGATCAATAGTTCTTCAGAAGTAAGAAGGAAGTTTTTATCAGGATCTATCTAAGAAGATCTGAAAATTCTCCAAACAGTTCATTTCAAAGATAGAAGCTTACAGTTCACAATATCAACATTTGTAAACTCCATGTAAGGTTTTCCTCTAAGGCTGAACATGTGTTCAAATTCTGAAGAGGCTGAAACGTTAATTGGATGCATTGAGACGTGTGTCATATCGGTAGCTGTTTCATATTCTTATGCTATCCCTCTTTTTAGGAATCATTAATGCTAGTAATCATTCTCTTTAAACCCTTTTCTTGTTAATTAAGTCTCCTATTTTCCTATATATACATTTCTCACTTTCACTATCACTTTTCCACTTTCAAATCGTTTTTCTCTCTTAATCTTGTTCAATCTTTTAAAAAACCCTAAAGAGTCTACGTGAACAATGGCTTCCTCCCAACAACTTTCTCAAAGATCTCAAAGCATTCTTGGCTCTTCTTCCTCAACAGCAGAAAGGTACGAAGAACCCTCAAGAACTCTCCTCACACCCATTGATTGTTGGAAGTTCTGTGTGAGCTCATTGTAGACTTCGTCAGCATGATGGAAAACGTATACGATCTAACCCCTGATGTTGAGATCCAAGGATGGAATAAGTACTTTGATCGCCTACTGGGTCCAGTTTTTCCAAGACTTGTTAAAGAATTCTGCATTCATGATACAACTTCAAATCACCAGGTCACTTCTTTTGTGATGGGAAAGAAAATAGTCATCCCTGAATATCTCATTGGGCAACTGATAGGTCATGATGGCAGCGGTATTCATTGCAGCGATATGTATGACAAAAGCTCTAACCTAACAAAGATTTAAAAAGAAATTTTTACTTCTAGGCAACCATCCAACAAAATCAAAGATCTGAAAGATTACCTCAGAATTTGGTCAAAAATCATTTTGGGTTGCATCAATCACAGGAAACCCACAAGTTCTCCAGACTATATCAACATTGATCAGCAGTATCTTCTGTACTTCATAGCCACCAAAGCAAAGGTTAATCTTCCACATCTTTTGTTCAATCATCTAAAGACCAACGTCAAAGAGACAAGAGAAGAAGAAAGAACAAAGATAGATTAGATCCCTCTAGGCATACTCATTTCAGATATTCTGACAGAAAACAAACTGATAGAACATCTGACTGAGGCTAGATAAGTCAGCACTCTAGAAGCTTATGCTGGTAAACCTCTCAACTCCAAGAATCTAAAGAAGATGAAGATTATTGAAACCATGAAGAAGGATCCAAGAATAACAACCAAGTAAGTCATTACCACTAGAAGAGTACCTCTGAAGGATTTTCCTCTCTTCTCTCAAACAGATGCTTCTCCAAATATTGTTCTCAGATATCTGGATGCTTGCAAAAGGGACGGGACAAATCCAGAAGCGAACATCCGTGATCTGAGACAATAACCTCTAAAAGTTGCTCCCAGAAAATCAAGGAAAAGGAAAGGTGCTGCAGAAGGAACAACTCAGAAGACTCCCAAAGTTGCCAAAAAGAAAGTTAATCCATCTTTTAGTTCTATTATTAAATCAGTACTGTTATCAACATCTGAAAACCCTCCTTCTCCAAAACCCACAGAAAATCCATTGCCTCAAACCTTTGATGACTTTGACATTAAATTTGACACCTCACTATCTTTAGATAACCTTCTGAACAATCAACCTACTACCCATCTTGACAAAAATCAACCCGAACTTACTCAAGTTCTTTCTGATATTGATCAATTTGATCCGCTATTTGAAGCTCCCCACACATAAAATCCGAACATTGACTCTGATACCACAACATCCATTCCTGTAATGACCTGCCCTCTCATGGTCTCTCAACCACCCACAATTCCCTCAGCTTCCTCATAGGACCTCTCCTTCCCAGATATTCCATCTCCCTATCAATACACTCCACAAAACTCACCAAATTCACCCATTGTTATTTTTGACTCTCCCTCTCCCAATAACCACCCAGAAGATCCCCTACGAACAATTATAGACATAGAAGCCTTGGACAATCTTGTCACAAAGTTCTCAGAAAATCGTCATTCCAAAACCAAAACCAAAAATTTCCAAAGCAGGTGTTGGTAAATCTCTACTAATTTTTGAAACAGAATAACAGGAATGGGTTAACTCTCTGAAGCTAGCTTGCATAGAGAATCTTAATCCAGCTGCTTCTGATTCTCATTGGAACCAGTTCATAAAATGGTTCAACTCTGAATCCCTGAAACTCAAGGAGCTGGGTTATGAAATTGCTCAACAGAACTTTTGTGATCATCTGAATATCTTCAAGGATCAAGTTATGCTTCACTGGGAAAAGAAGCCACTCCTTCTGCTAGACAATTTCCCTTGGGAAGATCATCAGCCAATAGAATATGGTGAACCATCCTCTGATCCTCTTCCTCTGGTTATGCTTCAAGACAAAGGCAAGGAAGTTTAAGAAGCTCCTGAGTCAGAATCAGCCACAGCTTACTCTGAAAAAGTGGTTCCTTCTGCTGATATACCCTCTTCATCTCTTGTGCTCCAAACTATGGAGGAGTTGAAGAAAGAGAATGATGTATTTAAGGAAAGGCTAGACAAGAAGGATGATACATGCAAGGAAATCAAGGGGATGCTTGGAAAACAAAAGGAATCAAACAGTCAGATCAAGAGTTTATTGAAAGCCTTGTTCACACGACTTCCACCACCTCAAACTTAATTCTGAAATTTGTTTTCTTCATTTTTTTTGTTTCCTTCAGAATGTGTTTTCATTGGAATCTTTTTGAATACAACATGCCTTTTATTGTCTAAATTGTTTTTATTGTTTTTTAATTCTTGACAAAAAAGGAGGAGAACGTAAGATATTTCAAATATAACAGTATCGAGACTCAGTCTCAAACATTTTGAATATCATAACTTCTATTGTTTTTTTCTGAAAGAAAAACAGGAACAAACTCTGTTGAGGACAGAAGTGGACGCATCAAAAATCTTTTTCTCCAAAACTCTGATCAGAACAATCTTCAGGGAAGTATTTATTTTCTATCTGAGTATACAACTCAGGGGGAGACTTTAAATGCTTTATGTTCTTTAAGTTTCTATCAAAATATCCAAGTTTTTGTCATCATCAAAAAGGGGGAGATTGTTAGAACATAGTTTGATTCTACAACCCTTGTAAGAGTTTTGATGATAACAAACACTCAAAGAACAATTATGCTCCCTAAATAAGTATTTTGTTTTGAAGAGAAGTTCTGATGGAAGAAGCACGGAAGATGAGGTGGATCATTGTTTAAACTCTGAGTCAACATATCTTATATAGAAAGCAATTTGCATAACACGCTTATATAGAGAAGTTCTCAAGCTACAACTTTTGAGTTCACTAAATGCTATGAACAGGAACTTTGTTATTCTGATTCATATAGTTCTGGAAAAAAGTAAAGGAGTCCCAACAGTAACATTCATCTTCTGAAGCATTTTGAAGCAAGAATGTTCGGAAGCATTACATTTCATTTATGGCTATTCAAAAGTATCGGCTGAAAGAGGACAAGAATCTCTATGTTTGGAAAGTTCTTTAATTACTATTTATCAACATTCCAAAAGCTCCTCACATGTGTTTCCTATACATACAAGACTTGAAGGAGAAATCATTGACGATTTTTCTGCGCACTACAAACGAGATATTTTCATCACCTTCATCTTACAAAAATTCATTTGTGTAAAACATCACTTGTGTGATACTGTTTTATTAGAAAACACATATTGTACACGCATTCAAATATTGTATTGTGTAATACCTTAAGAAAATAGGGTTGTGGTTTAAACTCAATAAGACGTTAACTATTGTCATCGTATATGTGTAATCAAGTTTGATTAGTGGATTAAGACCTCTTTGAGAGAGGCGAAATCACCTTGGCGGGTGGACTCGAGTAGTTTGAGTTCTAACGAACCAGGATAACCAACGTGTCTTTTAATTTAAGTTTTAAAAACCCCAATTCAAACTCCTCTTCTTGTGTTTTTCCATTCTTCAATTGGCATCAGAGCGCCTGGTTCTGAGTACAAACACTTAACCGTGTCAGAAAAATATCCAAGAAAAAAACACAATATGGTGGGACCAAATCAGAACATCAGCAATGATTATCATGATGAGAAAGACAGAATCAGCGGCAAACCTACAATCTTTGATGGTGAAAACTTCGATTACTGGAAAGACAGAATCGAAAGTTTATTTCTAGCTCATGACGCTGATCTCTCGGATACGGTGACTGATGGGTACACTCATCTAGTTGACGAAAGCGGTCAGAAGGTTGATAGAAAAAGAATGACAGATCTTCAAAAGAGGGAATTTAGAAATAATCACAAGGCCATAACAACTCTCTTGAGTGCTATCTCGTACACAAAGTATGAGAAAATCACAAACAGAGAATCAGCAAAACACATGTTTGATTCCTTGAGAATGACGCATGAAGGCAACACGCAAGTCAAAGAATCCAAAGCTCTTTCTCTCATTCAGAAGTATGAAGCCTTAAAAATGGAAGAAGATGAAACCATTGAAACAATGTTCTCAAGATTTCAAATTTTGGTTGCTAGGCTAAAAGTTATGGATAAAGGGTACTCAACTACAGATCATGTAAAGAAAATCATCAGAAGTTTAACCAAGAAATGGAGACTCATGGTCACAACTCTTAAACTGGCCAAAGATCTGAACAAAATCTCCCTCGAAGAACTTGTCAGCTCCCTGAGAAGTCATGAGATAGAGTTAGAAGAAGTTGAGCCCCAGAAGCAAGGTAAGTCTTTAGCGCTTAAATCTAACAAAAAATATGAACCAGAAGTTTTGCAGGAAAAAGAAGAAAACTCTGGTGGATCCTCATCAGAAGAAGACGAACTGTATCTTCTCTCCAGAAGAGTCAATCAGCTATGGAAGCATAGGCCGAGGAAGTTCAGAACTTCCAGAAGAACGAGAAATCATTCTGAACCATCTTCTGGATATAGTTGCAAGTGAGTCATAGAGAAAAAGTTTTGGCTCTAAAGAAACAGCTCCGAGAGGATGAAGCCAAGACTAGGGAGATCTGTAGACAGTGAGATGATTTCAAATTGCAAGTCCAAAGCCTAAAGGTGTGAAAAACACAATAAAGAGGGGTTCGAATTGGGTTTGTAAATCAAAACATTACTTTTAAAAATATTCCCCTTTAATTAAAATACTTTTTCCTTCACTCTTGATAATAACAATAATTAAGAATAAGAAGTAAAGAATAAGGTATGTTTATACTAGTTCACTTGAAAACTATCAAGCTAGTCTAGTCCATCCGCCAAGGTGATTTCTCCTCTCTCAACCGAGGACTTAATCCAATAATCAAAGTGATTATTATAATGCACAAGCTACCTGCAAGTGACTAACAACCTCTAAGACACACAAGTCCTAGACTTCTTAAGTATACATACCTAACTGGTCCCTTAAGGAAAATCAAACATCTAAGACACACTATTCCTAGACTTCTTAAGGATACAGACCTAACCGGCCCCTTAAGGAAATCAAACAACTGTTTAAATACAAGTTTTGTTTACAATAATATTGCTTCCACATAAGCTAAATATGTAAACTATTTTAAGAACAATTACTTAAGAATATGAAAGCTATGAACAACTTTGTGCGTAGATATTTCGTTTAATGGCAGCTTTCTCTCTTAGTCTTCAAGACTTTATATAGCCAATAAAATAATATATTCATTGAGGGGTACTCTTGGGATTTCCAGAAACATTGGCAGCTTGAGCAAAAACATGGGGGACAAGGTCGTGCAACGCTTCTGTCCTTTCACGGTAGTGGAATGTAAAGTTGATTGTACCATATACTATTTTTACCACATTAATGTTATCTTCTTTCCTTCTGCACTTTAGAGGCTTTTGCAAGCATAAGTTTAGAAGCGAGAACATAACACAAGGTCATCAAAACTTTAAGTTTTCAGAGTCTTCAGAATTGCGTCTTCAGAGGCTTCAGCACTTGGTCGTGAGAACCTTTTCTTAGAACCTTGGATCTTCATAACTTCAAGTCTTTAGAGTCTTTAGAACTTCTGTCTTCAGAGTCTTTAACACTTGGTATTTAGAACCCTTTTCTTAGAACCAAATGTCTTTAGAACTTCAAGTCTTCAGAGTCTTTTAGAACTTGGTCTATCATAATCTTCAACACTTGGTCTTTATAACCCTTTGTCTCTAGAAACATTAGTCTTCGGCATCCGGACTTAAGTAGAAACTTCTATGTTCAGATCTTCTAACTGGTTTCTTTAGAACATGTTGTCTTTAGAAGCACGAGTCTTCAGCATCTGGACTTAAGTAGAACTTCTATCTTCAGATCTTCTGACTTGTTTCTTTAGACAACCATCAAAGCTTACACTTCAGAATCTTCTAGAGTGTCTTGCAACTGTACAATAGAACTTGTGTAGCACATAACCAGAATTAATTATCTTTTAATGTCTTGGCCATGCCATCCATCAGAAGCAGAACCTGTTTATTAAATACTCAAAAATAACAACATTAGAGTATCAAAATTGTTCATACAAACATACTCATTTGTTATCATCAAAACTAAGAGATAATATTGTTGAACCAAATCTTGTCCTTACAATCTCCCCCTTTTTGATGATGACAAAACTATGTATTTTGATGACACAATTTTGTTTATATAATCAGAAAAAGTTAAAATAAAAAGGTAAGGAATGCTTATCCTTTTTATGAAACTCCCCCTGAGTCAATGACTTGATGAAGATCAAATATCCTGAATCTGAACCATTTGAGTAGAACTCCCCCTAGTACCAATAGATCAGATATTGAGGTCTTGAGACTCTTAACTCTAGATGTCAATAAAATCAATTGAAATCTTGAAACTTTAATGTCGGCAAGAAAGCTTCCATATTCTCAGTTCTTGGAGTCTGATTTCAAATTTTAATTCTTGGAGTCTGATTCTAGATTTCAGTTCTTGGAGCCAAGTCTGAAGCCAACAGGTTAGACATACGCCTTGTATAATGCTTTAAGATCTTTGTCTATAATTAGAGTTCTCATTTACTCAAAAAGAAAACAATTCTAACAGAACAAAACTTTAACTAGTTTAGAATGTAATCAGCTCTTTTCAAAGAACAGTTTCCAAAAACTTGATTATTGAAATCAAAATTACATTCATTTAATTACTCCCATTTTTTGTCATAATCAAAAAGGTATTCATGTGTGAAAAACATAAAAAACAGAAGAAGATAACAAGTAAGAAAAGAAGTGATAAGCCAAAAGAAAACTTCATTAATTTCAAACAGTCACATAATAAAAAGTAAGTCCAAGGAAGTAGAACAAACTAAGATAAAAAAAGAAGACTTGCAGAAATATCAAATAATTAGAAGAAACATAAAAAGTAAGAAAAAAGCATAGTCCTATGGTTTAGAAGCAAAAAAAAAAGAAAATCCTAGAGCCTAGGGTTGAGGAGCAGAAACAGGAGCATAGATATTTTACAGAATCAGATGTAGCATGTTCTGAATATTCTCATTGACATCCTTTTATTCAATGCTGCTTTCCCTGAAAACCTGTTATTCTCCTCTAATCTCACCAATTTCATTTTCCAGAAACGCAATGACGGACTTAGAAAAAGATATTATTACAGCATCTTGACTTGCTTTAGAAGTTTCTTCTACCACTTGAGCCAACCTTACTTCTTCATATTTTCTGGCTTCCTCTTCTTGAACTTTAAGTC
This sequence comes from Vicia faba, assembly GCA_948472305.1. Lineage (NCBI taxonomy): Eukaryota > Viridiplantae > Streptophyta > Magnoliopsida > Fabales > Fabaceae > Vicia > Vicia faba. Next base: position 27,691 of record CATIWC010003474.1, on the reverse strand, counting down.
TTGCTTCTTTTGCTTCTTTCAATGCTCTTGCATCATCTTTTCGTTATTTAGTAGAAAGTAATTCAAACAAGCCGATTCTTTCTTTTGCTTCTTTCTTTTCAGTTACCATCTGAACATCCCAAACTTTAGATGCTTCACCAAAAGAATTCATTCTTTCAACTTCAGAAGACATCCACTTTTGAAAAGGTTTCCTAGAACCATCCATGTTTTGAGGTCTGGTACTTGTACTTGCCTTTGTCCTTAACTTTGAAACCTTTTTCATAACCTTAGTTCTAAAAATGTTAATGCATTCGTCCAAGGTTTTCGGAGAAGGTTTTTCATAAGCGTCTGATCTTTTCTTTCTTTTACCAATGGAACAGTCAAATTCCTCAGTAGGCAAGTCTGAGTAATTGAAGTTAGACATATCATGTCCTTCTTGTTGCATCATTAGAACATATGTAGTCACGCTGGATATAGGATATTTCTTGGAGAATAGTGGATAGTCATTCACATGAGTTACTTTGTGATGATAATTCTCAGAAGGTTCAATTAGAGGCTTGACCTTGATTTCTTAAATCATCCTCATATTCTTCAAAGTTTGCCTATTGAAGGAATCTCCAATGCTTGGAGTCAGATCCTCTTTATAGTTGGCTTCTTCGACCAAAAACCTTACCAAGCCACTTTCAACAAAAATATTTGTTAGAAGACGTCCACAAGGAATATTAGGAGATATCTTTTTGTTGAGAAGGGAGGTGGTTCTGGACTTTCTAATAGAATCCCTCAGATAATTAAACACAATAAAGGGAAGATTAATCTTCTGTTTGGAAAATAGAAAGTACAACATGAACTTATGATTGATGTTGAAATAATCAGTGGAGCTTGAAGGAGTTCAAGGGTTTATGCAGCCTAGAATAATCTTGTGCCACGCTCTGAGATTATCATGAAGATCCTTGCTTTTGTACTTAGATTTCTCAGCAGAAAAATTCATAAACAGTAGTTGATTTAGAGATTTATTTGCAGCTTTTGATTTATTGTTCAATCCATACACACGTTTTCCTTTTAAAAACGTCAATCCCAACAGTTTCGTAGTGGAATCTTCAGTAATAATGATTCTATATCCAATAACATCCAAAACAATGTGAAAATCGTCACAATCAGCATTTTTCTAGAAATCTATCACTAGCGCCCCATAGACAGGACCATGAAGCCTTTGGAAATAGTTTTCTCAACCTTGAGCTTTTAAATCCTCTTTTAAGTCACACCCATTTGCAGCAAGATTATCAAAATCAACAATTAATTCCTTAAGAACAATCAACTTTGTTGGTTTTAAGTTGCAATGAACTTAAGAACCTCTCTACGTAATGTAATTAACATCAACAGGGTTAGCAGAAGATGAAGGAGCATATGAAGTTAATGCAGGAACTGTTGAGGATGAAGGAGCCGTGGTTGATAACGACGGAGTGATGGTTGATGAAGACGAAGTTGTTGAATTCCTACTTTGTTCCACCTCTTTTGTGAACTCAACAACAACTTGTTGATCAAGAGTCATCATTGTTGAAGAGAGATGAAGATGATGAAGGTTTGTTGAAGAGTGCAAACACTTATTGAACCGTTGAGAGAAAAGAGGCTTTAGGGTTTCTAAAGTGTGGGATGAAGTGAGCGTGTGTGATTTATAGTGTTTGAGAAGTGAGATAAATTAAAATAATGAAAATACAAATAAACACAATAATTAGGAGCATTAAATGAAACTAATAATTACGATTTTAATCAATTCCAAGAAAAATACGCACACTGCTCATTGAATAACTTAGATATCGTGTGATGATTAAGCATAACCAAGGGTTATACATGTTAATCAATACATCTAACTAAGTGACATGTTTGATATCCTCAGAGTTTGGAGAACCAAAAGGTTTCCATCTAATCAAAGACATTTCCGACCGAAACATCTTCTAATTACTAAGGTTCTGAAAGAAATAAAATACCTTAGTTAAACTCAGAGTCTAATATTCTTCAGAAGGTTTGATTGCTATTCTTGTATTGACTAGAGCATCTTTGTTTTCTAGTGTTAGATCTTCAGAAAGAGATGATGAGATTCTTCTTTTCTTTTGTTGAGGTTGATCAAAAGGAACAACAATAACATTAAAAGTAAGGGATTCTGATTTTTTATCTTCTTGAGTTTTATCCTTTGGTTCATCGAACATTGTCTTCACATCAATAGTTCCAGAGCCAATGATATTTCCCTTCTGTTTTCTGACGAAATTGACAACACCTCCAGACTTAAGTTCCAAATCATGGAACATATTCCTTTCTCCTGTCATGTGTTGCGATCATCCATTGTCCAGGTACCATGACTGGTGTTTCATTGGCGCCATCAATGACATCTCCAACATAGATTATCTGATCCTTAGGTACCCACTCTCTAGATCCTCTTTTGTTAGAAGTTCTAGAGGTTCTGACACCTTTGGACTTTTGCGCAACAGAATAATCATGTGAAATTTGTGCATGATACTTTGGTTTGGAGGTTTCCTTCCATGTCTGTGTTTGTGCTACAGTAGTATCAGAACCTTCTTGTTCTGGAAATTTCAATTTTGTGCCACCAAGCACGAAATGTTCAGAAAGAGGTTTTGTTTGACATTCAGAGTCTCATCAATTTTCTTTGATTGTCCTGAATATCCCAAGCCTCTTCTTCCATTTCTACTAACACCATAGATCATTGAATCCATTTTGCTTCTATCTATGCTCTTAGCTAGGAAATGCTGAAAAGCTCTATCATATCTGATTACTTCATCAGTAATAGATGTGGTAGAGATTATCTCTTCTTCCAACCTAGAAACATTACTTTTGAGAGCTAGATTTGATTTTTCTAAAAAAAAAAAATTTCATTTAAATTAGAAACGTTTTGCTCATCATTAGTAGAGTTTTCAGAAATAGCTACAAACTTCTTTTTTAGAGTTTTGTATTTACTTAGAAGAGTTTAATACTTTCTCACCATTTTAGAAATACAAGATTCAAGTTGAAAACGAGAAAGAGAAGCAATTACCTTAGCTTCATCTTCGGAGTCTGACTCGTCATCTGCTGTTAGCTCACATTCTAATGTTTCTTCATCTGTGTTTGTTTTGGCTATGAGTGCCATATTTGCATTCGCGTGCAAATTGAGATCTGGAGAGCTCCCTCCGTCGCCGACCTCTCTTCCCGGCCAACACTGCTCCATCTGATCGGACTTCCTTCTCTAATCTCGCATCGGATTCTCCTCTTCGCGTCGATTTCAATAATTTCTTGAGTTTGCTTGATTTAATTGATTTTGGAATTAAGTGATTATTCGAACTTAGCATGAGTTGAATTCTTGAAATGTTTGGAATTAATTAATTCTTTAGTTTTGATGATGGATAATTGTGGAATTGGATGATTAATTGCTCAATTGTTTGGATCTCATGAACATCGACGCGTTAATTGTTGTTAATTGTTGAAGTTTACGTGTTAGTAACGATTTCGACTCGATAACGTTGATAATTATGGAATTTTATATGTTGATGCTTGAGTTCAAGTTGATTAATTGATATCGACGCGTAAATAATTTTTGTTTCTATGTTTAAGAATCATTGTACCAGTATTGATTTAATGTTTTCAATTTATTTGTGAATTTTGAGCAACATTTCAAGTATCAGTGTTCGAAGATTTTTGCGCGTTAAACATTGATTGCTAATCGATTTTTAGTGAACATAGATACATGGAACAATGCTTCCCAAAATTAGGAAATACTTGTAATTGTGTTTTAATTCTCGGTTCATGCATGTTTAGCTTTCACTTGATGATTGTTGGTTATCGATGTTGAGTTTTGTTGATTTTAATTCGACATTTCGAGCATTTCATGAGTTGATACAATGCTGTCCGGAATTGGTAAGTGCACTTGAGGTGTGATTTCATTTGTGCTTGATGCATATTAGGTTTTAATTATATGAATGCTTGATATTCGTGTCGAGTTTAGTTGATTTTAAATTGATATTTTGAATGTTTCATGAACTAAAATGTTACTGCCCAGATTTGTAGGTGTTTAGTTATTGGCATGTATTTTTGGTAAAACCGGGTGTGTGAATGTCATGACTGATGTCATAACATTCTGGTTTATTAGGTACTGGTTTATTAGGTACCTTTGCAGAAAAATAATAGCATACAGGTGTTGCTGTTTATGAGTGTATATCTGAGCATTTTACAAAAAGATCATATTTATTGCCTTCTACCAAAATCAGTAAACAGGAATTCTGATGTCATAACAAATGTTAAGACATCCTGTACTGATCTAACAGTTATGCAGTTTGGTTAATTCTGATATTTTTCAGGAAGATGACTCATTCTTTCCAGAACAGAATCTCACGTGGACTTTGGGTTAACCTAGCTCAACCCTAACCTGGTTGATAAAGTCTTGTGACCAAGTCTTAAGGTCAAACGGAATTAACCCTAGCTTTTTGTGGAAACCCTAACTGAAGAAACAGCTGCTATATATTCAACAGGACTGCTGTTTGGAATTCATCCTTTTGACAGAAGATCAATTAGGAACTGTATAGTTTTAACTGCTGTAATCCAAGCAATTATCATTGTGATAAGTGACTTGGAATAGGTTTTGTTTGTAAGGGTTTTTGTACCACTCAAAGCTTTGAAGCAAGAGTGTTTTGTGTCTCTTGACTAAAGCTTTGAAGCAAAGTCAAGTTAGGTTTATGTATCACTCAAAGCTGTGAAGCAAGAGTGTTTGTGTTACTTGATTAAAAAGCTGTGAAGCATAATCAAGTGTATGTTCTGAAGAGTGTCTTCATTAATTCATTAGTCAATTGTTTTAAGTATCACTGCTGTGATTGAGGGGGAGTGAGTAGGAACTCAGGTTTAAGTTAAACTTAGATTGAAGTTGCATTGGGTAGGTCTTAAGTGAAGGAGATAAACTGGTTGGTTTATTCCTGAATTAATATCTCTTATAGTGGATTTCCTCCCTGGCTTGGTAGCCCCCAGAGTAGGTGTTGTTTCACACTGAACTGGGTAAACAATTGACTGTGTTCTTTACTGTTTTTGTATTTACTGTCTTATAGAAAGTCAGATACGGTGTCATAACATTGACTGTGACATTGAGTATCTGCAGCCAGAATTTCAATTGGCATCAGAGCAGGCACCCTGCCTGTATTACTGGGTGAGATCTAGGGATATCACTTTCTGGCACTATGGACAAAGAAGGAGTTTTTGGAAACAGACCACCCATTCTGGATGGATCAAATTATGACTACTGGAAATCTCGTATGATTGCCTTCTTAAAATCTCTGGACAAAAAGGCCTGGAGAGCTGCTGACAAAGGATGGAACCATCCCACCATAACTGAGAAAGATGGGACAATCAGTCTGAAGCCTGAGGAAGAATGGAGTAAAGAAGAAGATGAGTTAGCCCTGGGTAATTCCAAAGCTTTAAATGCCTTGTTCAATGGAATTGATAGAAACATATTCAGACTAGTACATCAATATGAACTGGCCAAGGAAGTTTGGGACACTCTCAAAACTACCCATGAGGGCACTTCCAAAGTAAGAATGTCAAGGCTTCAGATGCTGAATACCAAGTTTGAGAATCTAAAAATGATGGAAGATGAAACCATTCATGAGTTTCACATGAACATCTTGGAGATTGCCAACACCTCAGGAGCATTGGGAGAAAAGATGTCAGAAGAAAAACTGGTGAGAAAGATTCTCAGATCCTTGCCTAAAAGATTTGCAATGAAGGTAACTGCTATAGAGGAAGCCCAGGATATCAGCAAGTTGAAAGTGGATGAACTCATTGGGTCTCTTCAGACTTTTGAGATGGGGATCACTGAAAATGTTGACAAGAAGAACAAAAGCATAACACTTGTATCCAACACTGAAGATGAAAACAAGGAGGATGAAGAAGAAAATATTTCAGAAGCTATAGCCATGCTTGGAAGACAATTCAACAAACTCATCAAAAGAATAGATCCAAAGTCAAGGTCTAATGTTCATAACATCCCCTCTGACATTGACAGTTCCAGCAGAAGACCAAGGTCAGAAGAGAAGGGAAATCAAGGCAGAGGAATTCAATGCCATGGTTGTGAAGGATATAGGCATATTCGAGCTGAATGTCCTACCTTTCTTAAGAAACAAAAGAAAGGAATGACTGTTACCTGGTCTGACTGTGATTCAGAAAGTAATTCTGAAGAAGAATCTGCCAAACTAGTTACTGCACTAACTGGTGTTTGTACCTCTGAAAGTGACACTAGTGATGAGGAAGTGACATTTGAAGAACTGGCTGATACTTACAAGAAATTGTGTATCAGAAGTGCTGAAGTCTGTGTGCAGAATGAGAAACAAACAAAACTCATCATAAAGTTGGAGGCTGAAAAAAGGGCAGACCTTGAAACTATAAGTCATCTAGAAGGGGAAGTTCAAATGCTGAACTCAAAACTGAACCAGATGACCAAATCTGTCAAGATGCTGACAAATGGAACTGACAAATTGGAAGAAATCCTTCAGGTTGGACAAAATGTGGGAAACAAGTCTGGTCTAGGATTTGTGGCAGCAAAGAAATCTGGTGCAAACAAGAAGATCAGGCCTGATAAACAAATGTCAAAGCAGATGTCTCAACACAACTCTCAACATCAGGAACAGAGATATATGAAGAAAAGGTACCAAAGATGGAGATGTCATCATTGTGGGAGGTATGGTCACATTAAGCCTTTCTGCTTCAGATTGTATGGATACCCTAATCAGAACCCAGGTGTTAAACCTAAGTCTAAAAGGGTACCACATACTCCTCAATGGAAGAAAAAGGCTACTGCCCTGATAGCCCACACTTCCCCGAGAGTCTATGCAAAGGAAGACTGGTACTTTGACAGTGGATGTTCTAAGCACATGACTGGAATCAAGAACATTCTCAATAATGTTAAACCTCACACCACTAGTTATGTGACCTTTGGAGATGGTGCTAGAGGTGAAATCAAAGGAGTTGGTAATTTGGACTGCCCTGGAGTTCCAAATCTGAATGAAGTGCTATTGGTAAAAGGCCTGACTTCTAATCTCATTAGTATCAGTCAATTGTGTGATCATGGATTCAAGGTCAATTTCTCAAAATCCGAATGTCTTGTAATTAATGAAAAACAAGAAGTTGTAATGAAAGGAGTCAGATCTAAAGACAACTGCTACTTGTGGGAACCTGAGAACACTAATTTCTCCACTGTATGTTCTATTGCCAAAGAAGAAAAAGAGGTAAAACTGTGGCACCAAAAACTTGGCCATCTTCGTCTAAGAGGAATGAAAAGGATTATCTCCATGGAGGCAGTCAGAGGGATTCCAAGACTACAAATTAATGAAGGGAGAGTTTGTCAGGTTGTTAAGCAGACTAGGATGTCACATCCAATGTCAAGACATCTGACCACCTATAAGGTTCTAGAACTTCTTCATATGGATCTGATGGGACCAATGCAGGTGGAAAGCCTTGGTGGAAAGGGATATGCCTATGTTATTATGGATGACTATTCCAGATTCACCTGGACTATCTTCTTTAGGGAAAAATCTGAGGTGTTTGAAGTTTTTAAAGAACTGTGCAAAAGAATTCAAAGAGAAAAAGAAGGCTGTATTGTCAGAATCAGAAGTGATCATGACAAGGAATTTGAAAATAGCAAGTTTAATGAGCTCTGTTCCTCAGAAGGAATTAGTCATGAATTCTCTTCTCCTATAACTCCTCAACAAAATAAAGTTGAAAAGAAGAAAAATAGGACCATACAGGAATCTGCCAGAGCTATGATCCATGCCAAAAGACTTCCTTTTCATTTTTGTGCTGAAGCTGAATACATTGCAGATAGTAGCAGCTGTTCTCAAATTATCTGGAAGACACAGATGCTCACTGAGTATAATGTCACACAAGATGTTATGACATTGCACTGTGACAATCTGAGTATAATCAACATTTTCAAGAACACTATTCAGCATAGCAGGACCAAGCACATTGGCATTAGTCATCACTTAATCAGAGATCTTGTAGAAGAGAAAACAATTAATCTTGAACATGTTGCCACTAAGCTTCAACTGGCTGACATTTTGACCAAGGCTCTTGATGCAAATAAATTTGAAAACTTGAGGGGCAAGTTGGGTATTTGCCAACATGAGAAATTGTAGTAATTAATTTTGCTTAAAACAAGGGTTGAAGGAGTTATTTTTGTTAAGTCTATTTTGAGTGGTTTAATCATATGTTTTCCCAATTCTTTCAAAATTATTAAGAAGTTGAATAGACTCTCATTTGCCTCCTTCCTCTCTCGACTTTGCAACAAATTCCTTTCTCTCAATCAAAGTTTTCTCTCAAATTACTACTGGTGCTCTAAGTCAATCAAAATGTCTCAAACATCATCCTCAGCCAAGGCGACCGCTTCATCTTCATCATCTGATCAAGATTCTCGGGCAATCACCACATGCATAGATTCTGAAGTCCTGGATATTACTCCTCTTAGAGAAATGGCAACTAACCCCTCCAAGGTCAAAAAGCTGAGAACAAGGCATGCAGGAAGGTCTCAAGCTACTGCTTCCGGTAATCCCTCTCATCCTTCATCTTCTGTACCAAATAGGAAAGGATCAGCTCATGTACATCAAGCAATTGCTAGGCTTGTTACAAGAATACTGAGTAAGAACCACTCTGTACTGGGGATTTCTGTTCCATTAAATCAAGAATTAGCAAGCCCAAATGTTGAAGCAAATCCAGATGTCTCTGAGAATGTTGAGACACCAAATGACAACATTCAGAAATCATCTGAAAACCTTGATGATATTCAGAACCCTTCAGAGGAGACGGTTGATCCACCTGTTATTGATGTGGATGAGGAATACTCAGACAATGAACTAATTTCCAATATAAACCCTAACATAGCTAGGAGAATGATAAACAGAAAGGGTAATCAGAATGCTGCAAAATGTATGACCAAAGAGAAACCTGCTGACAAGAAAACCAGGACTGAAGGCAAGACTGGTGTAGAATCTGTGAAGACTGGTCTGTCCAAAGGGAAGGTGAAATCCCAAGTGCATACTGGGAGTCTCTCAAAACCTGCTAGACAACCAATTACAAAGAAGAGAAAAGAACCTGAGTCTTCTGATTCTGATGAGGAATCAGAGTTTGAAATTGATGCTGAAGACATTCCTATCAGAAGGAAACTCCCTTCCAGCAAAATGGCTAGAGTTCCTGAAGTCCCAACAGACAACATCTCTTTTCACCACCCTGAAAATGCCAACAGATGGAAGTATGTTTGCTTGAAGAGAATAGCCTTGGAAAGAGAACTAAACAATGGTGCCATGGATTGCAAGGAAATCATGGACCTGATAAAAGATGCTAGACTAATGAAGACTGGTAAAATTTACCAAGTGCTATGAAAATCTGGTCAAGGAATTTATAGTGAACTTGTCTGATGAATGTGCTGATGGAAGGTCAGCTGACTTTGAATGTGTCTATGTTAGAGGAAGAAGGGTTAATTTCTCTCCATCAGAAATTAACAAATTTCTTGGAAGATCAAATGAGGATTGCCCTGAACTAGAAGTCACTGACAATGAAGTATGCCAAACCATCACAGCAAGACAAGTCAAGTGCTGGCCCTTGAAAGGCAAGCTGAATGCCAGCAAACTAAGCATGAAATTTTCCATCCTGCACAAGATTGGTGCAGCCAACTGGGTCCCTACCAACCACAAATCAACTATCTCCACAGGATTGGGGAGATTCATTTATGCTGTGGGAACCAAGACTGAATTTGACTATGGCAGGTATATTTTTAAACAAACTTTAAAACATGCTGGTAGCTATGCTGTCAAAGGCCCTATTTCCTTTCCCTCCCTCCTTTGTGGAATTATCCTTGCACAGTACCCTGATATCCTGGTGGCAAGAGATACTGCTTGCAAAAGAGCTCCTGCTCTTGGGTTACACTACAAGCTTTTTCAGGGATCTCATGTTCCTGATATTGTCATAACATCAGCTGAGACATCATCTGTAAAAACTCAGTCCAAAACATCTGATGTTATAGCTGTATTGAAAGAGACCTGCAAAGAACTGGAGACTAGGAAAAAGACTCTAGAAAACCTAATTGTCAGGTTAGAACAAGAGGAGGCAGAAGGAAACAGAATGTAAGAGGGTGCTGCTGAAGATCAACTCAATACTGAAGAAAGTAGCTCCTCTGAAGGTGACAGTGCTTAAAGTCTGGTGGAATTGTCAAGCCTGATACTGATGTTGTTGATGCAAGTGTCTTCAGATTTTATTTGTTGTTTTTATTACCTATTTTGGATAACTGTATAACATTTAAGTACATGTTTCTTTGGCCCATTTGTGGCTAAAGAGGGGGAGATAATTTCTGGGTTAATTACTTGGTAGACATCATATTTTTCTGCAGTCATATTCTTTCTGCTGCTATCTATTCTCTGATTGCTTAGGGGCTTTAGCCAAAAATCTGCCAAAGGGGGAGTTTGTAGGTGTTTAGTTATTGGCATGTATTTTTGGTAAAACCAGGTGTGTGAATGTCATGACTGATGTCATAACATTCTGGTTTATTAGGTACTGGTTTATTAGGTACCTTTGCAGAAAAATAATGGCATACAGGTGTTGCTGTTTATGAGTGTGTATCTGAGCATTTTGCAAAAAAGATCACATTTATTGCCTTCTACCAAAATCAGTAAACAGGAATTCTGATGTCATAACAAATGTTAAGACATCCTGTACTGATCTAACAGTTATGCAGTTTGGTTAATTCTGAGATTTTTCAGGAAGATGACTCATTCTTTCCAGAACAGAATCTCACGTGGACTTTGGGTTAACCTAGCTCAACCCTAACCTGGTTGATAAAGTCTTGTGACCAAGTCTTAAGGTCAAACGGAATTAACCCTAGCTTTTTGTGGAAACCCTAACTGAAGAAACATCTGCTATATATTCAACAGGACTGCTGTTTGGAATTCATCCTTTTGACAGAAGATCAATTAGGAACTGTATAGTTTTAACTGCTCTAATCCAAGAAATTATCATTGTGATAAGTGACTTGGAATAGGTTTTGTTTGTAAGGGTTTTTGTACCACTCAAAGCTTTGAAGAAAGAGTGTTTTGTGTCTCTTGACTAAAGCTTTGAAGCAAAGTCAAGTTAGGTTTATGTATCACTCAAAGCTGTGAAGCAAGAGTGTTTGTGTTACTTGATTAAAAAGCTGTGAAGCATAATCAAGTGTATGTTCTGAAGAGTGTCTTCATTAATTCATTAGTCAATTGTTTTAAGTATCACTGCTGTGATTGAGGGGGAGTGAGTAGGAACTCAGGTTTAAGTTGAACTTAGATTGAAGTTGCATTGGGTAGGTCTTAAGTGAAGGAGATAAACTGGTTGGTTTATTCCTGAATTAATATCTCTTATAGTGGATTTCCTCCCTGGCTTGATAGCCCCCAGAGTAGGTGTTGTTTCACACTGAACTGGGTAAACAATTGACTGTGTTCTTTACTGTTTTTGTATTTACTGTCTTATAGAAAGTCATATACGGTGTCATAACATTGACTGTGACATTGAGTATCTGCAGCCAGAATTTCAAGATTTTTGTTTTATGGTTTCAATGCTTGTTCGAAACTTATTTCTTCATGATTTAATATCAATTTGAGTTGTAATGTGAATTCTTAACTTCAATTATCTTTTCCTTCTTATTACTAACTCATTTTGTGAAGTTGTGCAAGTTTTTGAAGGTTTTCGGTACATGAGACTTGTGATGTACTTTTGTTTTGTCGAGACTTGTATCTTATGCAAACTTATTGTGTGATGTTCGAATATTGATTGTGATTTATTTTCACATCGATGATACTTCGACATTTATTTCGAGCATTTGATTTCTGACTTCTTTTCTTTGATTGGTGAAACTTCGCGAAGATCTTTGGGTTTCTTAAGCTTTGTTGCGCTTTGCGACAAACTTTTGTTCGTTTGGTATTTTTCTGATTCTATTTTATTTTGCATTATCTTTTGATTTCCATTCCATGAGAAGTAGGAATAGAGATGCATGTCTGGAAAGACTTACCCCCGTATTCATTGTGAAACTTGTTTGTTTACATTTTGTTTGTAAAAGACCACAAAAAGGGGTAATTTCTTGTGTTTGCAAAAGACCTCAAAAAAGGGCAATTCCGTGTGTTTGTTTAAAGTCCTCAAAGAAGGCATTTGTTTAAAGTCCTCAAAAAATGCATTTGTTTAAAGTCCTTAAAAAAGGCAAATCCCCATTCCCCTTTTACTTTGTGCTTGTAGTCGAGTTAATAAAAGTGGAAAGGGCTTGCAATCGCCCCCCACATTTCAAGTCCCTTGATCATTCTTAGCTCGCGTTATACGTTGATTCTTCTAATTGTTATCCTCTTGTCCTTTGAGTCAATAAAGTGGAAAGGGATTACAATCATCCCCCACACCTTGTCATTGCTTCAGCGGTACTTAGCTCATGTTTTTCAACGTTGATGCTTTGAGTTGTTACTTGATTTTTGATTGAGCTATTCTAGTGGAAAAAGGGTCCTTCAACTCATCTACCTTGATTTCATGTACATATATCTCATGTTTGATGCTTGTTATCATCCTTGTTTATGTTTACTTTCTTGTACCTTTATATGTTCTTTTAGGTTCACCTTTGCATGTTCCCTTAGGACCAATTATTTCATCTTTGAATCAAGTTAGACATTAGGTTTGTAATTTATGCATGCTAACTTAGGTAGATATTCCCCTTTTGTATCCAAACTTTAGGACCACCATTGCATGATAACATTAGGATTGTTAGTCTCACTTAGACTTTTTCATTCCCCTTTGGGATTATTAAAACAAAAACTTCTTTTCTTAAGAAAACTTCAAAACACTTAATAATTGAAAATGCGAATTGTATGCAATTGAGTCTTATGGGTTAGAGTGAATCGGTCCAGACTAAATATTGCTCTTTTTTCATTTCCATACTTTATTACGGTTCAAATCGCAAACATTTTTGCAAATAAGCGGAGAAGTAGTGAATGTCCCTCCAGCGGGATCCATTTGCTATCATCCCACCAAAAACACAAACCAATTCAAATCTTTTTGCCTTCAGGCTTTTCTTTGAAAACCTTTTCCTAAAAAAGGATGTATTATTTCCTCTCCATGTGAAACGACGCGCAATTCGCCAAAGGTCGAGTGGCACTATCTCTATCGCTGGAGTGCGAATGCAATACTATCCGCTTAAAAAATTCAAACCAATCTTCATTTTCTAGGTGAACTACGAGTGTCTTGATCACCATTGCACAAAAGGTGGTATGTAGACACAAAGGTTCGCAATCGAGGCAGAAACGACTAATAAAATATTTTTCTTTATATATACACTTGGCATTCATGCATGTTTCTCCTTAGCTCGTAAGCTTCAGATATGAACACACCCTTTGATTAGAAAAACAAGAGTGGATCTCGTGGAGTACCATGGATATGAGGGGTGCTAATACCTTCCCCTTGCGTAATTGACTCCCGTACCCAATCTCTTGGTCGTAAGATCGTGATTTCTCCCTTCTCAGGTTTTTATTTGATGATTTTCCTTTTCCTTTCTATGGGATAAATAAATACTCGACGAAGACTTCATTTATTTTTCTCTTAGTGATTTTCCCAATTGTTTCACTTGTTGGTGAAGCTTCCGCGAGAATTCTTGTGTTTAGCGTGTGTTTCAAAAGACGACGGACCTCCTCCGTTTGGTATCCCTTGAGATCTCTTGCCATGAGAAGTAGGATAGACATGCATGACTGGAAGTCCTACCATTGTAGGCAATGTTTGATCTGAGTCCCTCTCTCAAGGGAAATATATTTGCGTAGTTAGGAAACAATGTGCGACATAAGTGTTTATACACTTGTGTGAAGTTTAACATGATTACTTGCCTATCTTTGGTACCTTCCTTTAAATCTTCTCATACTATCTTTCATTGATGGTGGTGATGCTTGTGCGATTGATTTTACATGTCATTTTATTCTGACTTGCATGGTTTGACACCTATTTTCCATGATGTCTCTTCCATTTTACTTGACATGCTAACTTAGATAAATGTTTCCCCTTTTATCCTAACTTCAGGGTCACCATTGCATGATAATATTAGGACTCTAGTATCCTTTAGAATTTTTCTATCCCTTTTGAATCTTTAAAACTAAAACTTCTTTTTCTTAATCAAAAATCTCAAAAACACTTAACAAAAATGAGGTGAACCATATGTCACGAGCCTTAAGCATTGGGAGGAGTATGAGGGGGTGCATTCCCAACCTTGTGCTTCTTTCGATCATAATATTTAATATGTTTCAAATCAACAAATCCTTTTTTCAAGGTAAATAATACAAACAAACTCAAACTCTTTTACCTTCGGGCTTTTCTTTGAAAATATTTTCATAAAAAGGATGTGTTATTTCCATTCGACGCAAAATGATGGATAAGTCCTCAAAGGTCGGGCTACAATATGTCAACTGTTGGAGTACAAATGTAACATTATCCGCCTAAAAAACACAAAACAACCAAAAACATCTTTTTAGGTGAACTACGAGTGCCATGATCTCTCATTGCACGAAGATGGTACGTAGGCATAAAGTTTCACAACCGCAACGGACATAACTAATAAAAACTTTCTTTTTGTACATAACTCTTGCATGAATTCCCTTAGCATTAAGCTTTATATTTTTACACATCCTTTGATTAGAGACAAACATGAGTGGATCTTATGGAGTACCACAGACGTGAGGTGTGCTAATACCTTCTCCTTTCATAATCGACTTCCTTACCCTTTCTCTTGGTCGCGACACCATGTTCTTTCCCGTCTTTAGGTTTACTCGGTGTTTCCTTTCTCTCTCTTGAGATAAATAATATTGATGGCAACTCTTCTTTTGCCTCCTTCGCGTTCGATATTTTTCGAGATGTGACACTATTCATAATAGATTAGACAATCTAATTAGCATAATAGATGATGTGGAGATAGATAGAGGGAACCCTCAGGCATAAAACATTGATTATAATGATTTCAAAAAATCTAGCGATGATGGATCATAATTTGTGGATGCAACTCAGGATGATGTAGACATTATTCAACCTAGAAAACACAGTGACAACACAAATAACAAAGAGGATACCAACACATAACATAATATGGACTTCCAAAATGCTTCATGGGCTAACCTGGATGAGGTGGAGGACTTGGTTGAAAATGTTAGCCAACCACTTTCTAGTGAGGACCTTCAAACTTGATTTCAACCAGTCAGATAAAAAATGAAATCTCCTAGCACAAGGAGAAGGTATGGCACCAGATGCAAAGCTGGCTCCTCAAGGCCTTCAAGATGAAGTCATTATTTTGGAATATTAGGGGTATTGCCAATGCTTCTTCCAGATTTAAGAAACTACTTACTACTAACAAGCCTGATTTTCTTCTTATTGTTGAGCCATGGATGAACCATGATGCACTTCCTTTTGGTTGGTTACAAAGGCTTGGATTAAAACGATTTGCTCTTAATGAGAGAGATAATTCTTTACCAAACCTTTGGTGTATATGTAACATTAAACTTATCCCAATGGTTGTTCATGTTGATGATCAATGTGTGGCCTTTACCATGAATGTTGATTCCTTAACTTTTGGAGTTTCTCCCGTCTATGCTTCCACTTTTCTACATCAAAAGAAGATTGATCTGGTCTATTCTTGAATATGTACTCAGAACCTTCCTTATCCCTTGGCTTCTCATGAGAGATTTTAATGTTATTCTTGGTGATAATGAACATAAAGGCAGGCATTTCCCTATACCCTTGCCTATTATTGATTTCCAGGAATGGACTTTCTCTAATAATCTGCATCACTTGCCAACTAAAGGTGCCTAGTTTACTTGGACTAATAGCAGACATGGTACAACTTTAACTGAAAAAAAGACTTGACAGAACTATCTGCAACCACCTTTGGCTCAACCTTTGCAATGGTATTTCTTGCTCCTCCCTGATCAGAAGTAACTCTGATCATCATCCTATCCTAACCTACTTCAATTTTGGCTCCTCTACTATTATGTACCAGTTTAAATTTTTGAAAATGTGGTCCCTGCACCCCTCCCGTAGGGAGTTGGTGACAAAGGTTTGGGATAAAACTTTCTATGGTTATCCAATGTTTATATTATCCAGCAAGCTGAAGCTTCTCAAAAGTAAGTTAAAGGACTGGAATATCAATACCTTTGGTAACATTCATTCTCAAGTTAAGGATGCAGAGAAATCCCTTGAAGACATTTAAATGCTAATACAAAACAACGGTGCTACTGAGAGTCTTTTAAAAGAAGAGGGCATTGTAAAGAAAAATCTTAATGAAGCCTTTAAGAAACAAGAATGGTTTTGGCAGGAAAAGGCAAAGATTAACTGGCATCTAGAGGGAGACAAAAATACAGCCTTTTTCCATAGATTGGCTAGAATAAAAAGCCCACTAAATATTTAAATTCTATTAGGAAAGGAGACTCCATAATCATTGAACCCCATCTTATTGCTAACCATGTGGTTCACTATTTCCAAGACCTTTTTTGTTCCCAAAACACTATAACCCAAAATCTGCTTGTGGAGAATTCTATTCTCAACCTCATAGATAACAATTTAAACAATATTCTTACCATGATTCCCTCTCCTGAGAAAGTCAAGCATGTTGGTTTTGGAGTGTTTTTCTTCCAAACTTTCTGGGACATTGTTCAGCAGGATGTCACAAAGGCAGTAACTGAATTCTTTACTAAGAGTTGGTTTCTTCCTAACTACAATGCAAACACTCTCATCCTTGTACAAAAGCACCAAGAAGCTGACTCTATTGATCAATGTCTCCCAATTGCAATGGCTAATTTTAAGTTTAAAATTATATCAAAGGTTCTTGCTGACAGATTGGCCTCTATCTTGCCTTCAATTATCTCCCCCAACAAAAAGGTTTCATCCAGGGAGGGAAAATTCAGGATTGCCTCTGCCTGACATCTAAAGCTGTCAATGACACCCTAGATTGACACCCTAGAGCCTTTGACACCTTAGATTGGTCATTTCTAACAAAATTTCTAAGGGCTTTTGGTTTCAATGAAAAATTATGGAATTGGGTGGACATCATTCTCAACTCATCTAGGATATCCATTTCTATTAATGTCAGGCAACATAGATATTTTCAAGTGCAGTAGGGGTGTGAGACAGGGAGACCCTATCTCACCCCTTCTCTTTTGCCTTGTTGAGGAGGTGTTAAGTAGAGGTATTACCAATCTTGTTGATAGTGGGAAACTCCAACTAATCAAAGCCTCAAGGAATGTCATGTTTCCTTCTCATTGCTTGTCTGTAGATGACATCATGATATATTGCAAAGGGAATTTCAGGAACATGGTGGCTCTAAGGGACCTTTTCACCAACTATGCCATGGCCTATGGCCAAGTGGTTAATCCTAACAAATCTACTATTTTTACAAGTTCTATCTCTCAGTCTAGGATTCAAAGTATTGCCAACTTCATAGGTTTCAAGATTGGATCTTTCCCTTTTTACTTCTTAGAGGTGCCTATATTTAAAGGGAAGTTAAAAACCATACACCTCCAGCCTATTGCAGATAGAATTAAATCAAAATTAGCTGGATGGAAAGCTTATCTTCTCTCAATGACTTGCTGAGTATAACGGGTCAGGTCAGTAGTGCAGTGCATGCTCATTCATTATATGTTTATTTATTCTTGTCCTTTTGCTTTGTTTAAATACTTGAATAGATGGAATAGGAATTTTATTTGGTCAAGAGACACCTCTCAAAGGAAATTAGTCACATTGGCCTGGAAAAAGGTTTGTAAACCATACTCTCATGGTGGTTTAAGCATCAGAAGCCTCTCATCTCTCAATTCTGCTACTAAACTCTGTTGGGAAATGGTCAATTCTCAGGACCCTGGGCTTTGGTTCTTAGGAGAAGGGTCTTAAGAGATCCATTTCCTATCCAACATCACATTTCATCTTTTTGTTGGAGTAACATTAAGGCAGAATACAAGGTGGTTCAGGAAAACTCCAAGTTTCTTTTGGGTAATGGTTGTTCTATAAAGTTATGGTCAAATTATTGGTGTGCAAATCACCCCTTAGATGATATATTACAGATTCCCCAGAATTTGAGAAACAGATACAAGTTAAAAGTTTGTGACATTTTAGAGAATAACCAATGGAACATACCCTATGAACTTTGCACACAACTCCTTACTCTTTAAAATCGTATTAAAACAATTCATATTCCTATGTCACCTTGTACAGATTGGCTATATTGGAAACACACAGACAATGGAGATATAACCCTAAAGGAAGCATACATGTTTAAATCTACATCACAACATAATATCACTTGGTTGATTTGTGAAAGAATTTGGACCCCCAAGTCAAGATAGTCATAGAAGCATGCATAATCAACATGATCAACATTATTTGGAGTTCTAGAAATGCTGCAAGTTTCAATAACAAAATCAGTAATTGGAACAGCGCCATCAGTACCATAAAGAGAAAAGTGGTTTTAACGGGTAACTCCACAAATCTCACCTATCAAAATTCCATGCCTGGCTTCATCATCTTAAAGAAATTGGATATCAGGATTCACCCAGCTAAGTCTCCTACCATCACAAAGGTTATTTGGTGTCTGCCTATTGTTGGTTGGTGGAAATGTAATATAGATGGTGCTAGAACGAATAATGATGTTGCGTGTGGTGGAGTGTTCAGGAACACTCAATGGGCCTTTGTGGACAAATTTGTAGAGAAACTCAACCTATTCTAATCTGTTTCTACAGAGATATCTGGTGTGCTCAATTCTATAAAAATTGCATTCAGGTATAATTGGAAAAATCTTTGGGTAGAATCAGATTCCACTCTTGTTGTCATGGCTTTCAGGAATAGTTCTATGGTGCCTTGGTATCTCAAGAGCAGTCAAACCCTGCTCCATCACATGCACTTCTCCATAACCCATATCTATCGTGAGGGAAACTCCTGCGCGGATTACCTTGCTAACTTCGGTCTCCAAGGTCAAGGTTCTGTTGGGGGGATTATTAGGAGAATTGATGCATAGTGTAGGAACAAGCACCTTTGAGAGAGACACACCACTTCTCCACCTAAAACCATAAGGTTTTAGGTGGATAAGTTGTGTGTCTCTCACAAATGTGCCTAGTCCTACACTATGCATCAATGCTCCTAATAATCTCCCCCCAACATGGTATCATGAGTCTTTGGTTCGAGAAAGGGACCGGAAGAGACTTGTATCAAAATGTGTCCAGGAAGTGGTGTTCCGTTGCAAGATGTCAATAGCGGTACAAGTGGGGAAGCATTGTTGACTCACACTTGAGGGGGATTGTTGTAATAATATAGCAAGTGTGAGTAAGTAGGGAAATAGTCTCACATTGGATAGGAATGTGGAGACTTAAGCATATATAAGTGGGAGAATCCACTCACCTATCACTTTAAGGTTTTAGGTGGATAAGTGGTGTATCTCTCACAAATGTGTCTAGTCCTACACCATGTTGGGGGAAGATTATTAGGAGCATTGATGCATAGTGTAGGACTAGGCACATTTGTGAGAGACACACAACTTATCCACCTAAAACCTTAAGGTGATAGGTGAGTGGGTTCTCCCACTTATATATGCTTAAGTCTCCACATTCCTATCCAATGTAGGACTATTTCCCTACTTACTCACACTTGCTATATTATTACAATAGGTTCCATCATCTAGGAAAATCTTCCCGATTTCATTAGGGCATATAGTTGTAAAGGATAGGATTGGCATGTCATTCTTCCGTTTTTCAAATTTTTAACTTTTGCTTTTGTAACAATCTTATTTATCTATGAAAGTTTTGTTTTAAATAAATAAATAAATCTAAACAACAACCACAACATTGAATATTACCTCACACAACAATAATAAAACAACTTATATTGTTAAGTTGAATCCATACTCTCATTGTCTCGTTAGAGTTAGAGCAGAGATGATAAAGATCCCAAAATTGTTAATGGAAGAAATGATAATTTCGAGTTTCGTTTATGCTTTAAATTGTGTTTTTGAGTTTAGTTTAGTGGATGGAAAATAAAGTTGAAGGTAAAAGAAAACAAGTTTGTTTAGAATTTCATTAATGAAAATGCAAGAGTTAAAGAACGTAGAGTAGAGCGTTATACATACCTTAGAAAAACTAAAATGGTTGGTAATTTCAATCAAGTGATAATGTAATATATTTTTCATTTAAAAATAAAAAGAGCCTTTATTTAATAAACAAAATACAAAATAGTTGTCGTTAGGACTTGAATCCATGACCTTTTATGTTTTTTCTTTCGACTGAGAGTAATGGTGGAAATAGGCTAGGCTAGGCTAGACTTTAGAAGGCCTGAGTATGTCCTACGATAAACTTAAAAGGTCTGAATCTGGTCTACGGTCTATTATAGGCTCTCTTTTTAACCTGATATGACCTTTTTAAAAGTCTGAACTGTCTTGAAAACATATGTAAAAGTCTATTTTTCATTAAAGTTTTCAATTAATCTATATTACTTAAAAAGTCTTATAGGCTGACATATATATATATATATATATATATATATATATATATATATATATATATATATATATATATATATATATATATATATATTGATCTATTTAATAAAATCGTCTTTTAAAAAAAATTTAAATTTGACCTTTTTATTAAATATGTCTTATCTGATTTGGGGTTAAATAAACTAGAGATTATAAACTATTGTAGACGGATCTGGCCATTTCCCTGTTGAGAGATGCAACTGAGGTAAATTTTATTTTTTCCATGACTTGTTAACTTATTGTTAAGTTTTCCCCCTAAATTTGACCTTCCAACCAAAGAGAAATGTAGTTTACTTTTCAGTTAAAAATTATATATATAAAAAATAAAATAAAAAAGAAGACGCCCAATTTTAAAGTTTTATTTCGAATTTATGTACAACTAATGTAAAAAAAACCTTTTTAAAATATATTTTTATTATAGTGTCTATAGTGCCATTATTTGCTCTTTTCTACGACTCTCTTCTTTTTTGTTTATTTCTTGCGTGTTAGTCATCTCTATACTTTATCATCGTTACTTCTATAATAAAATATTATAAAATTTGTTCTGTTAAGATGGTTGAATTTATTTTTTTATATATCTTTATTTAAATTCTATAAAAATGAATTAAAAGTAAAAATACTGGGAAAAAAAGCTACTACTAAAATCATGAAATGGTGGACTATCATCAAAGGACAAATGTGGATCTGATGAGAAATTTTGTTTTACTATTTTAAATTTAAAAGGTAGTTATAAAATCTTTTTAGAAATGAAATTAAGTGTGATAAATTGTTATATGTTCATAAATTTTAATATTCTCTCAATTCATTTTTTTAAGTCACTAATATAAAATAAAATTAATTTAAATATTATTTACTCCCAAATATATGACTTTTATTTTAGTATGTAGTTTATTTTGTTTAGTTTTAGTTGAAAATATTGTTTATTTTCTTTTAAATCCTTTTTTTTTTATTTTTTATTTTAGTCTCTGTAAAATCGATGTATATTACCCTTGAAAATTCAATTCTTAAACAAGGAATCTCTTCAATATTAAACTAATATGAATTTTAGGAAGGATCTTAATGCATAGGAATTCAAGGTGTCTACACACTACCTCGTAGAAAGGAGTCAAATAAATGCTATTTAATCCAAAAAATAATTCATTCAAGCTTGATTGCGAACGAGTGTTCACCACAATGCAACTTGCTTTTCTTATGCACACAAGAGTGAATATATATGTATCATGGGAAATAATTAATAACCAGCAAGTTTGTCAATTGCATTGCCTATTACAAAGAATGAACAATAAATAAAAATTATAAGGACTACCACAACTACACAAAAAGATATTGAAATTTCAAAATCTCATTCACTAACTTACATATCAATGTTAAAAGCAAACTCTTCAAATTCCACAATTTTCTCATAAGGAAAATTTCATGAATTTCAATAAACAAATATGATTTAGTTTTTTGTAATGAAATTAACATGAAATTCACCTATTAATAAAATATAATTTGAAGGGGAAAAATGTGTTGCTAATAGCATTATCAATCTTACAACATGTTGGAATCGCGACGACAAACACTTGGACACACTATGATGATGTAGCTTCCACGATCGCGCGCATTTGATCATTAGTTTATGCCGATCGAGCATTTGATCCAAACAATCACTTAGAGAGAATCAAGCAACACACTTTCTTCATCAATGACACTTTCTTGTTGTGTTGATTTTTGAGCCAACTCCAACGCTCTTTTAGTTTGTTGTCCCCAATCTGTTTGAACCAAAGTATACACCATCATACAAACACATGAAACTTGTGCTGCCAACATTCCATACCACAAACCTACCAATTCAAATTTGTACACAAAACTAGCAAAAATTGAAACTGGTAACCCAACTAAATAAAATGCACACAAGTTAATTCTAGCACCAACATAAGGACGCGCGGTTCCAGCTAAAATCCCACATGATACCGTTTGTGGCCAATTGCTAATTTCAGATAACCCTAAAATCGGAAGTACTTTTCTTATCATATCAATAATTTGTACCTCGTCCGTAAATAATCTCCCCCAATTTTTTCTTGCTAAAATCAGTCCAACAAAAGCCAAAATCCCAAGTAAAACCGCTATCAAAATCCCAATTATAGCGGTTCCTTTTGCACGTGAGGCTTCTCCTGACCCTAACGAATGACCAATTCTCGTTGTCAAAGATGCACTAAGTGAATACGGAAACACGTAAAGAAAACCAAGTGTTTGAATAAGTATTCCCATTGTTGAAACTGAAGTTTGAGGATCACTCAACAAACCACAAAGAAAAAGCATTATCTCATACCACCACCATTCTAAACAAACCGAAAGACAACTAGGAATTGCAAGACCAAGAAACGGTTTCCATCCATGAGAAATAGAGCCAAATATTGTAACACCTTGCCATGGCTTAAGTGGTTTATTTGAAAAAATAATATAAACCAACATTCCTAATGTCATGTTTATTGAGTTCATTCCGGTGGCTAATGCAATACCTTTTACACCTAATTTCAAATAAGTAGCTAGGAAATAATTTATTGGTAGGTGTAATAGTGCTGCAAATGATGCAGCCATAGTAATTGGTGCTGTTAAGCCTTGAGTTCTTAAAAAAGTTCTTAATGGATTGAGAAATGCTTGAGCAAATAATTCAGGAATTGAGTATAGCATGTAAATTTGTGCAACTTTTGTGACACTAGGGTCTTGACCTAGTAATTGAAGTAGTGGTTCCATGTTAAGCCATAAAAGTGAAATTGGGATTGTAACAACTAGGAGGAGACATAGTGTTCTCAAAAGTGCTTGGTTTAGAACTGACCATCTTTTGGCTCCATATGCTTGACAACAAATTGGATCCATTCCCATTGTTAGACCTTTGAGAACTGAAGTTGCGGTGATGTTGGCGAAACCAAGGGCTAGGCAACCCCCAGCTAGCTCTGCTCTTCCTTGACGACCAAGGAATAACATTGAGATTGCCGATCGAGAATGCATCATTAGGTTTGTCATTGTTATCGGACCTGCAATCTTTGCGAGTGCTTTCAACTCTTCTTTTACCTGCATATATGGAAAACTGCATTATTACTTCGTACGTTTCAACAAAAACATGAGTATATAAATCATTTATACTGATTTTCTATTCTAGGAATTAATTTAGTCGTAATGATACTGCAAAACTATGTTAAAATTATTTTAGTTTTCATGTCATTTATACCTCTCTCAAAATTTCACAATACATTTCCTTTTGGGATTTTGACAGTTATGGTAAAATTGACATTTACGGTTAATGAAAAATATAAATAATAAATAATCAGAGTTTTCTAAATATGACATCAATAACATAAATATTTATTTTATGACGAATATGGAGAATTAATCTGAAAATAACAATTTTGATAGGTAAAAACAAAAAATGTAAGTAATTTTGATTTGATGAAAATGTGTAGAATCATTAAATTGCCCGATAATGATGTTAGCAAGCATAAGACAAACATAGAATACCGACAAGTACAATTATCTTGTGCTTAGGTGATAAAAGACCACGATTGAAATGATACGAGTCATGTTTGAATAATTATATATGATCAAATCTTCGTCTAATTGAATAATGTCTGAAATAAAAGCTTTATTCGTTTCGAATGGTAAAAGACAAATTTATTATGGAGTAATTGAAAAAATTTAACAAAATTGTTAATGACTTGTAATACATTGAAGTGGAACTTGACAATGAAGAGAAAACTCTAGTCTTGTTAAGCTTATTACCCAAGTCCTTTAAGCATTTAAAAATGTCATTATTCATGGTAAGGTAGACACTATCAAATTGGAGGAGTTATAATCGTCTATAAGAAGCAAAAATTTAAACAATATGAAAAAGTTGAAGATTGACGATAATAGAGATAACTTGAATGTATCAAGATCAAGGAGTAAGAGTAAAGAAAACCAAAATGGAAAGAATTCTTTGCGTAAATCTAAGTCCAAGGAATTTGACAAGTCGACGTACAAGTGATTCAATTATTAATAAAACGGTCAATTCAAGAAGGATCGTCTTGTGAGGGAGAGGAAGAGTAATTATGTTCAAGTTGTGGTTGGATAGATGCTCTTATCATATACGTTCAAGGAATGCAAGTTTTGAGATTTTGGAGCTAAAAAAGATGAAGTTGTTCGACTCCTAATAGCTAGTCTTGAAAATTTCATGGTATTAGGACAATTCAACTCAAAATGTTTGACAATAGTGGGTTTCATTCATGCAACGTGATATATGTTCCTAAGCTTAAGTGAAATTTAATGTCTAAAAGAATGTTTGTTGAATTAGGCTAATAAATTAGAACTATATTTGATGTATTGAAAATTTTCCATGGTTCATTTTTAATTGCTAAAGGGTCTTAAATACTTTTCCATAATAAAATCAAAATATGGCATTTGAGATTAAGGTAGGTTAGTGAAAGAGGTTTGGTTGAATTAGCTAATCAAGTTTTTCTAGGATGTGACAAATTAAACAAAATAGAATTTTGTGACTATTTTGGGACTAGGCAAACAACTTAGAATTAAGTTTGCGAGTTATGTGTGTAATTCTAGTAGACCGTTCATTCATTTTCAGGATTTGACAAGAGAAGAAATTTACTGGGTGGTTTATAATTTCTCAATATTTTGATAATTTTTTTAATACAAGAAAGAGTATGAGATTACATTTTGAAACACAAAAGTGACATCTTTAAAAAGTTTAAGGATCGACATACTTTTTTTCGTCTGATAATATTTATATTTATATATTACTTCAAAAATATATTTTTAGACGTTCTATCTTTTTATATTTAAATATTTTTTATATGGAATCTTAAAAATATTTAAATTTGAATAGTTTTTCTTTGAAATAGTTTTAAGAACATATTATTTTTAAAATTTGATTATATAAAAATTTGTAACAATTCCTATTTAAGATACTAAATAATACATAATGAGTTTAACATGATTTTTATTTTTTTTATCTAAATTTTCATAAAAATTATTTTTAACCTAAAGAAAACATCTTTTTAAAATCTAAAACAAATGGTTCGACACATATACAATTTATATATTTGTTTTTCATGTAAAAACATTCAAAGGTTAATAGTCACTTTTAAAACATATTATTAAACTAAACGGTTGACTATCTGGTAGATAATATAGTTCTACAAATGATAAGAATGAAGTAAGAAAAATTAATAAATGAGAGACAATCATTGATCTAGAAATACATGAAATAAATTTGTAAATTGGTAAAAATAGGGGTACCATATTGCATCTGAAACTATTTTAAGACAGTTAAGGTGACTAATCTATCTGTGACCCTAAATTTAATTTTAAAAAAAAGGACATGAAACACCATATAATAATTACTTATTTATAAGACAAGAAAATAAAATATTCACAAGTCATATATTAACACACGCATGCGTAGAATATTATAATTAGGATAGTTATTATTATATAATTGCATATAAGAGCAACATTAATAATATGTAATAGTACAATGCTGACTCAGCTAACACAATAATGAAGCTGAAAACCGAAATCAGATTCATGGGCATGTCTGCCATTTGTGATATTTGGCTTTATCGAGGCATCTTCTATTGTTCTAAACTTTTTTCATTTAATATTGACTTCACTCTTTATTAGTATAAACAACTTTTAAATATTAAAATAACTTTTATACTTTTTAAATATATTACTAGTTATCTAATTAATTTAAAATATCATTTTTATTTATAAAAAACATTAAAATGTTTGTAATTAAATATTATCAGTGAGTTTTTTCAATATTATCCGATATATATATATTACTAGATTATATTGAAATAATTTTTAGATATTTTTGCTTTATAATTAAGTTAAAATTTTAAATTATTAATGTATTTATAATATTATATATATATAATATATATATATATATATATATATATATATATATATATATATATAATATATATATATATATATATATTATATATATATATAATATATATATATATATATATATATATATATATATATATATATATATATATATATATATATATATATATATATATATATATATATATATATATATATATATATATATATATATATATATATATATATATATATATATATATATATATATATATATATATATATATATATATATATATAATATATATATATATATCAATTTGATTATTACGGATATATTTATTAATTTAATTTAATTTTTATTTTCCGTTATAGGTTTTTGATATGATTAATACATTTTATATATCACATCAAATTTTAATACATTATATATTATAATTTAAAATGGATTTATTATTTTACCACATATTTATAGTATTACTATTAATTAAAAAAGTATAATTTATAAAGTCAAATATCTAAAAATTATTTCAATATAATCTAAATAAAATTGATTCAAATTTTTACCTCTAAACTAATTAAAACAATACTATGAATATTCCTACTAAGAATATACATATTTTTCTTATAAAATTCCTTTTAAAATATTTAATTATGATTATTTTTCATAGACAAAGTAATGTCAAGTTTGAACTAAGTTAAAAATATTTAACCTATCAATATTGATATTGTTATTTGAAATATTAAAAACAAATAAAATTATATTATGTTTTAGATTTTACAATATATTTTACGTGTTTAATCGAAAAGAGATTTTACTGTTTTACAAGTTTTATGATTTTTAAGATGATTCAATTTTTTTAAAAGTTGTTTTATGTTTTTTGATAATATTTTAAATTTTATTTTATAGTGTGATATTGTTGATTTAGCTAGATTAAAAAAATAATAAAATTTACAAAAATAACATTTGATCATTAAAATTGAAAAAATAAAAATGGGGAATTAAAGCCTCATATTAGAAACGAGGAGATTAAATTTCTTTAAAAATTATTCCAAATTAGTAGCCAAAAATGCATTGACATATAAATTCTTCAGAGATTTCCAAAACATTTTAAATATTTATCTTTTTAAATTAATAGATAAGTAAAATATATTAACTGATATGAGTTATTTAAATCAGATGAATGTATGTCGTGAATTACTGACTCAATTTTTGACAATGACGGCTCTTTCATTTGTGTTTTCTTAAAACCTTAACAAAGAAAAGTTTGTTGTCTTACTCATTAA